>JAZHEH010000065.1:9567500-9745000 GCA_036589455.1 Ateles fusciceps | reverse complement strand
GGCAACTTGCAGAGCACTTTACTAAATGGAGATTTACCTCACCTCTTCCATAGTATTCCCATACCTATAACCTTTACAATATAAAAATCTTTAATCCATCTGGAGTTAATTTTAGTGTAAGGTGTCAGGAAGGGGTCCAGCTTCTGCTTTCTGCACATGACTAGCCAGTTTTCCCAACACCATTTATTAAACAGGGACTCGCTTCCACATTGTTTGTTTTTGTCAGGTTTGTCAAAGATCAGGTGGTTGTAGATGTGTTGTGTTGCGTCGGAGGTCTCTGTCCTGTTCCATTGGTCTATATCTCTGTTTTGGTACCAGTACAATGGGAACACATGGACACAGGGAGGGGGAGTATCACACACTGGGGTCTGTCGGGGGAAAAAAGGGGAGGGATAGTGGGGGGGTGGGGAGTTGGGGGAGGGATAGCATGGGGAGAAATGCCAGATATAGGTGATGGGGAGGAAGGCAGCAAATCACACTGCCATGTGTGTACCTATGCAACAATCTTCCATGTTCTTCACATGTACCCCCAAACCTAAAATGCAATTAAAAAAAAAAATCTTATATAGGTCATTCATTAAATAGCTATCCTCTGAAAGTGAGTCACTATTATGTGATAACAACTAAGTTTTTCTAATGAGAAAATCAGAAACAACACAGCAATGGAGAAGGAGAAAAAGAGTTAAGAGAGGAAAAGAGAAAATGAATACAAGAACAGCTAAATTAAATTTTGTGAATTTATTTGCATACTTTTTATCTCTAATAAAATGGTCTAGGCATGGTGGCTTACAATTGCAATCCTAGCAATTTGGGAGGCTAAGCTGGCAGAATCTTTTGAGGCCAGGAGGTTGATGCTGCAGTGAGCTATGATTGCATCACCCCACTCCAGTCTGGGCAACAGGGTGAGATCCTGTCTTAAAAAAAATAAAAATAAATGAAGGCCAATGGTGTTAAAATACAATGTTTACCAAGCCAAATAAAATTAATAGTCAACAAATGGCATTATCTAGAAACATGTCCTAGGGAATTTAAAATAAGATTTAAACCTAGACATTCTCCTGTATTAGATCAATGCACACATTAATAAACTTAATAGGACTTAACAATGAAATTACAAGAAACCTGGGTAACTAACAAATGTCTGTGTTTAGAGTGATGGGTAGGGATGGCACTGACACTGGAGTGGAGTCCTGATGGAGATACACTTTTTCACATCCATCCTAGAAAGATTAAAGCACTTAACAGTAATTCCAAAGCAACATCAATCAAGGAACCCAGCCAACAATCCAGAAAGATTATAAATTAAGTTGAAAATAAAAGCTCATAAGAATCAATTCCCTGGTCAGTTCTAATTTTTTTTTAAATGGATATCATGTTAGAAGAAAGCCAAAATACAATGCTAGTCACAAAAGAAAGCTTCATTGCTCTTTTCTGCCCATGGATAACCTGGGAAAACTGCTGCATCTTTACACTGCAGCCTCCTCACACATCTGATGGACTGTGATGTCTCCACTTCACAAGCTCAGTCCGTCATTTATCATTGGCCTTTTTTGATACAGCCTTCTTTTAAATGTCACAAAACAGAACAGCAAAAAGTCAACAAAAAATAAACAGGGTAAGCTGAAGAGACTAACAATCTATCAGAAGGTCCCCTGATAAAAGTTACTTTGTGGTGACTGCCTGAGAAAGGAACCCCTGTCCCAGCATACCAGCAGCTAATTTGAGTTCTGAATCCAATAGCAGTTTTAAAAGCTTTCCACTCTAAAGGGCCCCAGTGCATCATAAAGATAAAGGATTTCAGTACAAAACCACCACAAAGACCTCTATTATCTTATCAGTCTTTGGTTACAACAGCTGAACCAATATGACTAAATTCTGAATGACTTTTTTCAAAACAGCAGAATACTGGAATTTCTTTGTTTTCTCATCAGTCAGCTATTGTCATTGCTCCCATATGCTACTGTCCATTCCACAGTAAATAAAAAGTTTAATAAATGCAGCAATTGTGTTCTTAGGAATCTCTTAGGGACCACTACACAGGAAGTGTGCCTCATGAGTTGAGGTATAGGCTGTTTGTTACTGTTGTTGTTTCCTTTTTCACTAAATGTATGAGAATTTCCTTCTTGATATTCACATTTAAAATGTCATTAGAATCTACTGTGTACAAACAAGGCAAAAATACCCAGGTATTCCCTAAATTAAAATCAAACTCTCCTGTCTATACCAGGCATACTCAACTCTCCAACTTCCCCTCTTCCTGGCTGCAAAAGGAAGTCTATTCCTGGATCAACTGAGGTCTATTCATGTTGCAAATCCTAACAGAGCAAGAACAATCCATGGAATCCTGCCACGTAGGCTCACAACCTCACAGCTGGGCTTTTAGCCCATTGTGCTTTATAAGCCTATCGTTTTTGGATCTGGAAATGAAGGTATTCTGAAACATCTCTCCTCCAATATAAGACAGACTGTCTTCACATTACTGTTCTCTATGGATGACCACCAGTCAGTGGCTACATCCTCATAACCTACATATAAAAATAGTAATTTCTGGCCTTTCAGAAACATGAAATTCTTTGGTTTTTTAAAGAGGAAAAAAATTAAATAATTTGTGTCAATATCACCACCGAGTGTTGCAGGATTGGCTCTTTCTCTAGAAGCTCCATGAGAGTCAGGAGAGGAAGGGAAGGAGTAAGAAAAATAGACTTGAGTAAAAAGGCATTTTCTTAAAAATTCTTGTTATTGCCTTACTTAATCCTCATCCTAAAAGTTACATTGTTATTCTCATTTCACAGATGAAAAACTAAGCTATTGAGAGATAAAGTAATTTGACCAAGTCACAGAGTATTTAATTGAATTTGAATTCACGTCTTCTGATTTTTAATCCAAAGGAGTCTAGGGTCTAAGGGAGAAGGATCCTCCCTCGCCTCACACTTAGAACACATGGCGAACTTCTAAAAGTTAGGAGCAATGCTCTGAGGTACCAAGAATCCTAATGCTATGTACAGCTTAGAGATAATACAACTAAAAGGAATGAAGAAATACACAACTTCTCAGTTAAGGCTTTGTTTACAAAATAAGGCAAAAAGCTGGACTAGGGAATTAGACAACCAAAAAGATCCGTAAATTGAACTTTGACATCTTATGGGTGTGAAAACAGATCTTAACATTAAGTGACATGCCTGAATTACTCTGGAAATTAGCAGCCAGCCTGGCAGACCAGATTCTCTGTATGCTTATTCCCCAACCCTTCTCTTCCCAAAGAGCATATGGCTTCCTGGTTCCAGGCCCAAATACAGTGATTATGCAGACTCCAACATTCTCTGGCATTCTCCAGCATTCCAGATACAATATTTACAACACCCATGAAAGTCTGAGAAATACACTCAAATATTTGCATGAGCCCTGTGTGCTGCTGTCCCGGGTGCAGTGTGTCTGTAGGCTGAGGCTGTCAGGCTCTAGCCAAGAGGAATGTATGTGGAGAAGTATAGGAAGTGAGTCTAGTATGGTTTGAGAAACCTCCCAGATACAACTAAGGCTTGGGACAGTTGCTCGTACAAACACACCACGTACTGTGCCCATTTCTAGGGTGCATTTACAATTTGCCTAGAGGAAATCAAGGGAATCTCTGCCCTAGCCCACTAGGCCCCTTTGTATAATAATAATAGATTAAACTTATACTGCAATTGCTTTGCACTAGGAAAAGCTTTATATATTAAGTTATCTATTCCTCACAACAGTCCTATGAAGTAGGTCATATTGTTACCTCCACTTTAAAGACAAGGAAATTGAGGCATAAAAAGATAAATCAGCTTGCCCAAATCCTTAGCTATTAAATCATATATCTGAGATTCAAAATCAGCCAGTCTGGCCACAGATTCTATCCTCTTAACCACTATGATAAATGGAGAATGGAACTACCTTCTCAAAATGACTTTACCCAACAGACAAAGTAGCTCAGATTTTCCTTATAATCTATTTTTCAGGATGTTTTGTTGGAATATAATGTTTCCTGAGATCCTTACTAAAGTGAAAGCACTTACCTAGGGAAGTATCTATGACACTTTATTTTCTTTAAAATAGCCCAATGACTAGTACAATGTCCTGTGACCTTTCAGTCCAAGTCACAAATATCCAACACTGCTTGCAGTCATCTAATTTACTCTCTTCTTCTCATACTTACTGTAATACTCTTTCTTTTTCTCACTCTGATCTTGTTCCCTCCAAGTTTACTGGTGCTCAGAACTCTACTTTGATTCCTAATTTTCATTCCACTAGACCTGGACCTCTGGACCTGGACTCTCAAATGGTGGAAATTTGGCTTTCCCCAACAGACTGATTTGATTTGACCAGACCTCTGGCTTTTTTTTTTTTTTTTTTTTTTCTTAATACAAAGTCTCACTCTGTCGCCCAGGCTGGAGTGCAGTGCCACAATCTCGGCTCACTGCAACCTCTGCTTCCTGGGTTCAAGCAATTCTCCTGCCTCAGTCTCCTGAGTAGCTAGGACTACAGGTGCCCGCCACCACACCCAGCTAATTTTTGTATTTTTAGTGGAGATGGGTTTACACCATGTTGCCCTGGCTGGTCTTAAACTCCTGACCTCAGGTGATCTCCCCACCTCAGCCTCCCAAAGTGCTAGATTACAGGTGTGAGCCACCACATCCGGCCTCCTCTGGCTTTTTAGTGCCCCATTTTGGCTTCTCTATGAATTCCCCCATTCCAGGTCTGTCATAAAACACATCCCTTCCTCAAAATCATTTGATCAGCAATCTAGATAGTCCAGTTCAGTCATGTTTTTTCTGTGTTGTCTATAGTTATCAGGACATCCCAGTGGATGTGGCTGTTGCCAGTACTTAGGCTTTGATGAAAATATGTGCTTAAAAAAAAAGTTAAATTCAAATGAAACTGACCAACAAGGGAGATTATGTTTTTATATAATCATAGATAGTTCACAGTTTCCTGAATTATATGATCTAAGTACATATGATCAGGTAACAGGCAAGTAATACAGATCCCACCTACCACAAAATCATATTATGAGTCTATAGAGGGAAAATGGAAATGGAAATTTCATATTGACTCCAAAAACTTCTATTTCTTTGATTATTCTTCTATAGTTAAATATAGCTGGATAAATAGCATGTTCTTTTCATTCACAATATTGACCTTACTGATTTCTGGGTAAAACAGTTGCTGCCAAATACATCTCATCAGTGTATTATGGAAACAAAACTTCTTTCAAGGTTATCTAATGTTTCCTATGTAGCATTCACAATATTCAGGGCACAGAAAATAATTGAATGTCAAGCAGAAGAAAAGGCAATTAAAGACTGGGTCCAGAAATGATCAAGAGTCTCCTGTTACAGGATTATTTTGAACATGCTAAAGTAGAATATAAATAAAATTATAAAAAGAAATTTCTAAGCCTCTACTTATAAAAATTAAAAGTTAACATACATTTGTTCAACCTATAAAAAATAATTAGTCACAATAGGATGTCCTATTCTCATATTAAGACGCTCTTTAAAAATTTATAGAAAAGCTTAATTCAAGATTTTTGTTGTTGTTACTGTTGTTGTTATTTTGAGACTGGGTTTTGCTCTTGTTGCCCACGCTTGGAGTGCAGTGGCTCAGTCTTGGCTCACTGCAGGCTTCACCTCCCCAGCTCAAGCAGTTCTCCTTCCTCAGCCTCCCTAGTAGCTAGGATTACAGGCACCCGCCACCATGCCTGGCTAATTTTTTTTGTATTTTTAGTAGAGACAGGGTTTCACCATGAGGGCCAGGCTGGTCTCAAACTCCTGGCCTCTGGTGATCCACCTACCTTGGACTCCCAAAGTGCTGGGATTACAGGCGTGAGCCACCGTGCCCAGCCAATTCATGATTTTTAGATTTAAAATCACTTTATGCAATAATTGCAGATTACAAATAGAGTTTAAGAAGAAGTTTATAAAACTCACTTTCTAATGTAACTTTAAAATGCTCACGGTTTTACAACTTTCAGACTAATAAAATTCAGGGTTTTTAAATTTTTTAGCTGGAAAGCAAAAACTGGATATGTAATCCAGAGACACAAAGAAAAAAAATATTAAAATACGAGCCTCATAGTGAATATAATACCACAATTGGTAGTATTTAAAAACAACCTCAGCAGTGGTGGACATCACCTTTTGAAGAGGCAAACATCTGAAAAGGCAATCAGATCATCGAAGTTGAATTTAAGGGTGATAATTTAAAAGATCGTTGCTTGTAAAAAATTATTGTAGCATCAGTGGTCCTAGAAGAATTGTAGAGGCAGCAAACACAGATCTCAAGCATATTTTCTCTACTGGACTCTCTTGGGTCCCTACACAAGTTCAAAGCCTTTGCTGTGAATTAGTAAAAATTTACTCTAGTGCTACTCATAATTCTATAGAGAAAACTCGTGGAGAGGAAGAGCAAATGATAGGCTATAATGTATACTTCCTACTTGTCAGCTCCTTAAGGGGAGGATCTATGTCCCTTGCATCTCTGTGACAAGGCACAAACATGACTACAGTGCCTACTACTCATTTTGTACTCAGTAAATTTGAAATGAACTAATAACCAGCTCTAAATAATTAGTTCTCAGAATAGTTGGTGATGGGCAGCGAAAGATTAACAAACCAGATAGAATTGCTCTGAACCACATGAATATTTGAGCCATATCCCAGTTGATTCCAGTTTAGTAACCACTGTAACTAACTGAACTCACCAGCCATCCCCACTGTTGCACAAGTGGTAGAAAATTAAATCTAATGAGAAGACAAGAGATTAATAATTTGAAATAAAGAAACATTCAATAAACATTTTTTTAGCACAAATGATAGTCCAAATACTTTCTATTGGCTAGGATTAGCATTTAGCATTTTTATCTCTATTGCAACAAACTTGGGAAAATGATGCTGAGAAAGGTTAAAAATATATCCAAGATCACACAGCTTGTTAGCTCGTAATCAATAGAGCCATGATTCCTAAGCCAGTTGGTCTGAATTCCCAAGCCCAGCCTCTTTTCAGTAAACCATAAATGTTTCCAGAAAAAAAGAGAAAGAAAAATACATGTCAACTAGCTTAAGATAATGACTTCACATAGCCTTCAATAATTCTTCCTACATTTTAAAACATTAAAATACCTTGTTGGGAGATACAGTGATATTAAAAGGCACATTAATTTATATTTAGGATAATTACAATTTAATTTTATTTAAGATCTGTGAACAGTAAAAGAAGTCTGATGGCTCAGGGAACTGAGCCTCCATCAACAAATTTGAAAAATCTCTACTCAGAAAATATTACGTCTAGAAATTCAATTTTGAATTGTATAAAAAATTCAAACAAACAGTTCTAATAACACAAACTATAATTTAGAAGGCAGAATTAACTAGAGGACCAAATAAATTATATAAACTAAGCAAATTTACAGGAAACATTTCATAATAATTTATGTTATTGTGTTAACTCTTTCTAACATTACTTCTTCCAATAAAATTAAATTATATGTCAAGACACTGGTATCTGAAAACAGGTTCTAATTCTTTTTTTTTTTAATTGCATTTTAGGTTTTGGGGTACATGTGAAGAACATTCAAGATTGTTGCATAGGTACACACATGGCAGTGTGTTTTGCTGCCTTCCTCCCCATCACCTATATCTGGCATTTCTCCCCCCACGCTATCTCTCCCCCAACTCCCCACCCCCCTGCTGTCCCTCCCCTATTTCCCCCGACAGACAGGTTCTAATTCTTAATTGCCAGAGAAACAACTGCCAACAGAGTCACAGATGATTGATAATTAATTCAACTTCCATAATGCCACCAAAGTTTTTGTAGGAGAATGTTTTCAGAAGTAATACTTTAGATGAAAAAAGCCATTCATTAGTTGAATTTCAAAAGTTGCAAGAATGACTCTGTGTCACTATTGGTTGGTCCAGAGATCAGGTTTCTCAGTTTTTAAGTCTGCCTCCCGCTCAATCTTCTCACTCTGTATTTTGTACACCCTTACTACCCAAGAAGATTTTGGCCAGCTGGCTCACTTTCTACAGTTTATTTAAGAAATTTATAGATATATTGAAAATGCTTTTACAAGCTATCAGCAACCCCATTTGAGAATCCTGTTCTACTTGTCAAAAACAATTTTAATTAAATGGGTATTTGCAGATAGTTTCTTTTACACCGAAAGGTTTAAAACAGAGTTGAAAGTGTTTAAAGTGCTCATTGACCTTATAAAAACAATGCATTCTTTCCATCATACTGACACATCTATAGAATACCTCTTAGTTCTTTCTAAAATGTTAATAGGATCTTGTCTAAATATTTAAAGTGTTGTGATTCTAAGAGTACTCAATGATCATGCACTGATGAAAAATATGTTATGTTCCTTGACAAAGAAAATTTACTTGATCACCTTTTCAGCAACAATAACATATAAAATCTTCTAAGTTACTTTATTAAGTTATTTTTATTTTAATTTTTTTTACTATTAGCTGGTTCTCCAAGCCTATAACAGTTCCAGACATACAGTAGGTCTTCAAAAAATACCAAAAATAAAAATCTCTTTAAGGATTCCATCATGTGAAGTCATTCATAAAATACATCATCTAAACCTAGGACATTTAAATGAAAGAAGGGGCTGTTAATTATTATGTCAAGAACACAGATGTAGAAACCAGGACAATACCAGGTAAGCCAGGATATATGAATACCCAATCATAACTTATTCTCGTTTAATGTCAGTTTCTGACTAGGTAATATCACATAAATGGAACCCTATAGCTGATTTTTCAATGTCATAAAAATTCCCTGGAATCAATTTATGTAGTGGGCAAGCCTGAAATACGAATAGCACTATTCTTTAGAATAATTAGGCTCAATTCATCACTATTTAAAATATGTAGAAACTCATAATAAACATATATATGTATGTATTATATAAATATATAGATATAACTCATTAAAGTAAACCTAACAATGTATAGGTTCTAGTACTCTTGGTTTCATAAAGTTTGTTCAAATGCTCCTTATTTGCAAAGTATTTTGAAGAAAGATTTTTAATTTAAAATTCATAGAAATAGTAAATCATTTTTCATGAAAACTGATTTCCAATTAAGGAGATATTAAGATCATTCTCATTTTTCCCATTTTAGAAGAGACAAACTTATGCTTTCACTAGTAATTAACTAAACAACAGAAAACTGCCCATGTAAAAAATGATGAGTATGAAAATATCTAATTTTCATAGCACTATTATGAATTTTAATTTTTATATTAAGCATATGTTCAACTCAAATGATGAAAATACACAAAAACATGAATCAATGAAAAATTTGCATTTGCTTCCAACAGTTCTAAGGCCATTTTATTAATATATATATATAATGAAGATACAATGCATTTCATTGTAAAGGAAGACGAGTAGAATGTCCTGTGTAGCATAAAAATCGTAAAACAAAATTGTTCCCACATTATTTTAAGCAGAAAATTCAAGAAAATTTTTAAAAATCTAGATAAGACTTCCAGTTTAACAAAAGCCATGGAACCAATGGCCACTAAATAAATTCCGTGAAACAGAAAGTATTTTCCCCATTCAACAAGATAGTATTAGAAAATCTACAGCCTACAATTATTCAAGAGCATTTATAATTAAATTTCTAGAAAATTAATAGCAACGTGGTTTACCTAATTTCTCACTAACATTAAAAAAAAAATTCCCCAATCATATGAGTAGGAACATGAAAGAAAACCACCTGTCCCTCCAGAACTGAGCTATGCTCAAGTTCTATTATTTTCAAGTTTATACCTAGTCCATTCTAACTAGAAGTTTCCAATAATGGCTTTAAAAAAAAAAGAAGAAATTGGAAGGTTATAAATGAAATACAATTCCTAACCTAACCCAGAAATAAATGTATTTAATATAGTTAGTTACTAAAGATTAATAATTTTAAAACCAATGAATCTAAACCAGATGAAGATAAAAAAAAAAAAAAAAAGGTACTGTGAAAACAAGCAAACACCAAAATACAAAGAAAATCTAAGACATGACTGGAAAAAACAAAAGATTCTGCCTTTCGTGGAGGTTTCAGACACTGCTTTACAGGACTCTCTGAGTGAAGTTGTAACTTTTAGTCAATAGTAATAAAAGCCACAGAAGAGGTGGTACAATTGAGGTTTTAAAGAAAGGAGAAAAATATGAAATACTAAAGTGAGAATCAATTAGGAATTCTGAGGACTGCAAAAATTGAATCCCAAGGCAAGTGATTAAATCACTGCAATGCAATGTAACTGATATAGGTTTGATGCCTTTCAGGTTTCTTTTCTTTGGAACCAAACTCAGTTAAACAATAACTATTACATTTTTATAAAAGCTTAGCTTTCTGAATTTCTTCTTTAAGCAAAGAGTGAATTAGCAAACATAGCAGACAAAAAAGAGAAGAGAAAAAGTACCTCAAGCATACAGCAGTCTTCTGCGTGGCAAGGAGATGAATTAAACAAACAAGACTCTCCCAAGAAGATTCGTATTGCAAGTCAGAGTTTTTGGCCAGTGTGTTTCTTCCAGATAATATACTTTGAATTCAGACAAAACATTCCAAGGCTTAATGATCAACACAACAAACCAAAGACAACAGTTCCCCAAACATCAGACATGGTTATACTCAAACATAAACACTTAAATCCATCCATGAGCTAAATATAAATATCTGAAGTAGCTGCTGTTTGGAGTTATCTGTCAAACTAACAGCACAGGTAATCAAGGATTGCCTACATATACACTTTTGTTCCCTCCATTTGTTCAAATGAATTGAACAATAAACCCAGCTTACAACACTTAGAGTCAAGAAGAATTTTCTTTGCCAACCCAAGAAATATAAGGCAGAGATCATCAGCAGTAGTGAGGTGATACTATTATTACTATCATTCATGTTATATTATCATTATAAACTTAAAAACCATGGTAGAAATTCTACCAGGGTTGCAACTCTACCAAGATAAAAATACATAGTAATTTTCAGTATTAAGTGTCTCATCTTAACCTATTTTCTCTGAATTAGTAAAGTAAAAAAAAAAAAAAATCAAAAAAATGTACTTAGCCTAAAAGCTTATATCAAAAAGTTTATGTGAGGCAACACATACGTTAATTAGCTAAATTTAGTCAATCCACAATGTATATTTACTTCAAAACATCTTATTGTACACAAGAAATACATACAATTTTATCTGTCAATTTAAAAAAACACCACTTTTTTATCATTCTGGCTGTCAGTTTATTAAGTAATATAAATTCAGGGGTTGACAATTTATGTCTTTTCATAAAAAGTTAAATGTACAAGAAAACTTCCAGATTTCATCATGATATCCAAATGCTTTAAAGTGAAGTTCAGGGAACTTGACCCTACAATATGACTCCCTGGTATAGTGAGTATTTTTTTTTCTTTAGTTGCATTAGCTACATTTTATTTTATTTTATTTTTTTTATTATACTTTAAGTTCTGGGGTATACGTGCAGATCATGCAGGATTGTTACATAGCTATACACATGCCATGGTGAAAAACCCCCTTTTTAAGTAGCTAGTGTCACCACCATCAATTTGCAAATGATGAAACATACCCAAAATTTAAACCCTAACTTCAAACCTATTTCCCTTTCCACTTCAAAACATCCAATTCTTCTAGGCTAATATCTGAGAATAAATTTTCATATGTCTAAATTTCATAGTTCTCATTAGTACTAAAGCAACAGTGTGCTTATTTTCCCAACCTAGAGTCCCAGATGGATCCTACAAACTGATGAACTGGAGACCTGGAGGAAGGGAAAGAACATGTCGGGGTGTGGTGTGTGTAGTATGTCTGGTATGTGTATATCTATACAGTTCTGAATGCGCTTTCCAATTTTAACTTCAACAGTTGTTACAAAGATCACTGCATAGCTGAGCTTTTTAGTCGGGAAGAGAAACATTATGAGAGAAAAAGGAAAAAATAAATAAAACTACTTTCCCCAATCAGCCTAGCTTATTTGTTCTCTACTATATTTCTGACCCCTGGTTCAACCGTGATTTATCTATATCTGGAGGTGATTTTTTTTTAAAATCTATCTTATCTATTAAAAACTAAATTGAATTGTCTTTTTAAAAGTATACTTATTCAAACGATTATACACACAGAAAAATCAATGTTGTAAAGAGTCAAAGAGATCATTCAACCCCCAAGTTTGACAAATAAGAAAGCTGAAAGCCAGAGGGGAAAGTGACATGCCTGATGTCAGATAGCTAATTAGGTAGTGGCAGAGTTAGAACTAGAACCCAGAAGTCCTAATTCTCAGTTCAGAACTCCTTCTGCTATAACATGCTTCCTCTTTATTAAAAAATCAAGGGAAATAATGCACTTTAAATCTGTCTTGGTAGATAGTTAATTTTAGTCATCATTTTCCTCAGTTCACTTAAGAAGCAACATTAATTCTTAATTCAGCACTTTTCAATTTCCCATGTCTAACATGTAATCTAACAATGAAATGCTCATCAAATAACAGAAGTAATTGATAGGAAACTATTTTGTGAAACACAACTTGTCAAATAATACTAAGAATTTTAGGATAGAACCAGCATATTAATTTTCATATGTGCTAGTTTAGGGAGATTAACCATAGTTTAAATGATATTTTTTCAGAAATAGCAAATCAGGATCTTTTATAGGGAAAATAGTTACATATGGACTTTGAAAGACTTCAGTGCCCCACACTGATCAAATTTAACAACTGACATATGGGCCATAAGAATCCTTGCATTTCATTTGCCCATGTATTTGAAAACCTGAGTGCTCAAGGGGTTCCCCAGATCCTAATTTCCTCTTAATCAGAGTAAGAGCTTATGTAAAATATGGTTATCTAAGTTCTTTGGAAACAAGGCATCAAAATAACAAGGAGTTATAATTTTTTAAAAAATTGATGGCATATTGGGAGTGTAGAACAACAGAAATGCAGAGTTTATGAAGATTTAACAGCCAAAATGAGGCCAGTAAGTCACGTAAGTATATAGTTAGTAAGGATTTGTTGGTATATAGAAAATGACAGAGAAGTAGAAAAAAAAATGAAACTCAAAAAAACAGTATTATGCTCACCTTATAATTTATAAGTTGTTTAAGAAGAGCTATTAAAAGCATATAAAATATTTCATTATCTATGAAGATACAGAGTGCAAGTTTTCTGGAATGTAAGTCAGGAGATCTGGGTTCTAGTTTCAATTTTGCCACCTAGTACAAGTAATTCTCTGGCTTCCATTTACCTACCTGTAATATGAGAGGTTGAACTATATAACCTATAAGGATACTTCTAGTTGTGGGTTACAATGCTAGACATATTTTTTTAGTGTGGGCTCTCTGCAATATTAAAAATGTATGAAAGTCATTCAATTTTTACTATACCTGTAAAGATCATTAATATTTTGGCAGCATGAGAAAAAAAAAACACATTACTGAGAATGGTAAATGTAAATATGTTGTGTATATATATACACATATATACATTTATTAGGTTAATATATGTTAATGTACAACTAGCATTAACTTTTCAGACATGACTTTTTTGTTAATTGTAAGAGTATTCTGAATTTTAAAGGTCAATTTCTTTTACATTAAAACTAATATCAGTTTGGCCAACAAACTCACTAATTCACAAAATATATTTTTATATCTTTATATTTTAAAAAACTCTATTGAAATAAAAACAGAATACAGAAGGTGAACTTACATCATTCTGTAAATAAGCAAATGTAACTTTTAATTCTTTGATTTCTTATAGTTTCATATGTAAGTTCAGTGAGTTTTGTTTCATAGTTTAATAATAATCAGACTGAGGAAGAAGTATGGTGAAGTGTTTAAGAGCATGGGTTCTGGAGCCAGATTCCCCAGTTTAAAATCTTAGCTCTACCACTTCCTAGAGCAGTAACTTTGGTCTTGTTGTTATCTTGTGTAAAATTGGAATAGTGATAGAATGTTGTATAGATCAAGTGAGTTAATACAAGTTAATACACGTGAAGCACTTAGAATAGTTGCCTTCACATAGGGAGCACTCAATAAATACTTGCCGTTATGATCATATGATGTCTACATTAAAATCTATTTTAGAGTCTTAAGTATGAAGAACAAAAGTTGCATGATATAGAAATACTATGATTTATTTTATCCTGTTTAATAAATTTCCAAAATCACAGACACTTTTATTGAATAGAAACTACCACTTTATCCCAACCTCTGTAAAGTTGGACATTCAGGCATGGTAGATGTGATCATGTTCACTCCCCCAGTTTAAACTCTTCAAAGGCTCTATACTAATAAAGTCCATACTTTCCAACATGATATACATAGCACTTCATGATTTTGCCCTTACTTGCCCATCTCATTTCATCTAACTTTTGACATACAACTTTAGCATGCACCCACACCAACTACAAATACACACACACACACGCACCCACTATTTTCACTGAAAACATAAAATACCCCAGAAAAGTCATTTCTCTCTCATGCTTCTGTGTCTTACCCATGCTATTCACACTGCCCAAAACACACTTCTACTCAACCTTCCAAATGTTAGTACTATTTTAAAAGTGAGAAATTAAGAAGAAACCAAAAGCTTATCAATAGAAGAATAAAGTATTATTTATTGATAGCCAGGAATATTATGCAGACAGATGAACTGATGAAACTGATGAAAAGAACAAATTCATTTATTTAACAAATATTTATTGAGCATAATTTTATGTACTGTTCTAGATTCTGGAGGTTACTGAACAAAATAAACAAAATTCTATCCCCCAAGAATGAGGTATAGTCTGTACTAAGGTTTTTTTTGAAAAAAAAAAAAAAAGAAAGTTGCATAACACATTTTTATTTAAAAAATCCAATTTTTATAAAATGAAAATATGTATAGGAATGTGTTGCATAAACAACAGAGTATCAAAAGTGATAATCTGTGGGATGTGCAATAAGGCCAGCAGAGATAAAGGAAGAGAAAATATTATTTATTATTTATATACTTCTATATTGATATTATATAATAGTCTATATTAATAATATTTACAATTTTTGAAATCATTAAGAATAAGATGTTTCTTGCTCAAGGCTAACTAATTATTTCTCCCCAACATAAAAGGATTATTTCTACTAAAGGTCACTTAAAGAAAGTTAAGGAAATAGAATTTGAAGTAAAAAAAATTTAAGGAAATTAATTTACTTCTATTTGATATTTTGAATAATTGTGTAGACTTTTAAAAAATAAACGGACATTTAATTTTGTGGGAAGAGAATGTCTCTTTCCTTCATCAGTATTACATACACATCTATCATCTGACTTTCATACCTTCAACTCTCATGTACTCCAAAACGGATTTGGGACACTATTAAGGTATGAATATAATGTAGTAATACAATTAAATTATATGTATAAAATTATTTTTCTAATAATACCATAATTTTTTCTGTCTTTTTCACTATATTGATATTTTCTTTAATGGCGCAAAAGCAATGGTGAGTGAAATTGCTGGTGCTTTCACACAAATTAAGGCAGTGGCACACAACTGTACCAGTCTTTGAAATCTGAGTTGACTGCTTTTTTAAAAAATAGAACACAATTTTTGCTTGAAAAAATTACTGACAAAGAGTAATTATTTAGATTTGAATTATTAACAGATATTTTCCCAAAAATGAAACGAAGCGAGCTTTTCCCTTGAAGGAAAACAACTAACTGTATTTGTTTGTCAATGATAGAATCTGAGCCTTCTAATTAGCAAATATAGTATTAATGGATGTGATGTTTTTTCATTCTATCATGAAAAATGTCAACATTTGGAAGTTCTATATAACCCAGAGATCTAACATCTTCCAAATGATCAACACAAAATGTTACAAAATCATGCAATGACAAAAGATCTATTCAAAGTGCAAGTCAGATCAATGGATTTTAATATCATATAATAAAATATGAAGGTTCCTTATATTTCAGATTTCACATCATCATTAATCTTTATCCTACTTGTAAATTTTGATGTAATGTTGAAGAATATCCACAATTACCTCAAAAGCCATTAAAACATTTCATTTTCTAAAAACATACATGTGTGGACTTCATACACTTCAACCAAAACACATGTTACAACAGATTGAATGCAGAAGCATACATTGGAATTTATCTCCTCTTAAGCCTGAGATTTAAAATAAATTATATATATATATATATATAAAATTGCATTTTAGGTTCTGGGGTACATGTGAAGAACATGCAGGATTGTTGCATAGGTACGTACATGGGGCAATGTGGTTTGCTACCTCCAACCCCATCACCTATAACTGTCATTTCTCCCCCGTGTTATCCCCTCCTCAACTCCCTACTCCCACTGCCCTTCCCGTAGTCCCCCCCCCCAACAGACCTCAGTGTGTGACACTCCCCTCCCCGTGTCCATGTGTTCTCATTGTTCAACACCTGTCTATGAGTAAGAACATGCGGTGTTTGATTTTCTGTTCTTGTGTCAGCTTGCTGAGAATGATGGTTTCCAGGTTCATCCATGTCCATACAAAGGACACGAACTCATCGTTTTTTATGGCTGCATAGTATTCCATGGTGTATATGTGCCACATTTTCTTTGTCCAGTCTATCATCAGTGGGCATTTGGGTTGGTTCCAGGTCTTTGCTATTGTAAACAGTGCTGCAATGAACATACGTATGCATGTGTCTTTATAATAGAACGGTTTATAATCCTTTGGATATATACCCAGTAATGGGATTGCTGGGTCAAATGGAATTTCTATTTCTAGGCCCTTGAGGAATCGCCACACTGTCTTCCACAATGGTTGAACTAATTTACACTCCCACCAACAGTGTAAAATTGTTCCTATTTCTCTACATCCTCTCCAGCCATCTGTTGTCTCCAGATTTTTAATGATCACCATTCTAACTGGCGTGAGATGGTATCTCAATGTAGTTTTGATTTGCATTTCTCTAATGACCAGTGATGATGAGCATTTTTTCATGTTTGTTGGCCTCATATATGTCTTATTTTGAAAAGTGCCTGTTCATATCCTTTGCCCACTTTTGAATGGGTTTGTTTATTTTTTTCTTGTGAATCTGTTTTAGTTCTTTGCAGATTTTGGATATAAGTTCCTTGTCAGAGGGGTAGATTGCAAAAATTTTTTCCCATTCTGTTGATTGCTGGTTCACTCTAGTGATTGTTTCTTTTGCTGTGCAGAAGCTCTGGAGTTTAATTAGATCCCATTTGTCTATTTTGGCTTTTGCTGCGAATGCTTTTGTTGTTTTAGTCATTAAGTCCTTGCCTATGCCTATGTCCTGAATGGATTTGCCTAGGTTTTCTTCTAGGGTTTTTATGGTGTTAGGTCTTATGTTTAAGTCTTTAATCCATCTGGAGTTAATTTTAGTATAAGGTGTCAGGAAGGGGTCCAGATTCTGCTTTCTGCACATGGCTAGCCAGATTTCCCAACACCATTTATTAAACAGGGAATCCTTTCCCCATTGCTTGTTTTTGTCATGTTTGTCAAAGACCAAATGGTTGTAGATGTGCGGCATTGCCTCCGAGGCCTCTGTTCTGTTCCATTGGTCTATATCTCTGTTTTGGTACAAGTACCATGCTGTTTTGATTACTGTAGCCTTGGAGTATAGTTTGAAGTCAGGTAGCCTGATGCCTCCAGCTTTGTTCTTTTTGCTTAGAATTGACTTGGCTATGCGGGCTCTCTTTTGGTTCCATATGAAGTTTAAGGTGGTTTTTTCCAGTTCTGTGAAGAAGGTCATTGGTAGCTTGATAGGAACAGCATTGAATCTGTAAATTACTTTGGGCAGTATGGCCATTTTCACAATATTGATTCTTCCTAACCATGAGCATGCAATGTTTCTCCATCTGTTTGTGTCCTCTCTTATTTCCTTGAGCAGTGGTTTGTAGTTTTCCTTGAAGAGGTCCTTTACATCCTTTGTTAGTTGTGTTCCTAGGTATTTTATTCTCTTTGTAGCAATTGTGAATGGCAGCTCATTCTTGATTTGGCTCTCTTTAAGTCTGTTATTGGTGTTTAGGAATGCTTGTGATTTTTGCACATTGATTTTGTATCCTGAGACTTTGCTGAAGCTGCTTATCAGTTTCAGGAGATTTTGGACTGAGACAATAGGGTCTTCTAAATATACAATCATGTCATCTGCAAATAGAGACAAGTTGACTTCCTCCTTTCTTAATTGAATTTCTTTATTTCTTTTTCTTGCCTGATTGCTCTGGCTAGAACTTCCAATACTATATTGAATAGGTGTGGTGAGAGATTTATCTAGTGCCAGATTTGAAAGGGAATGCTTCCAGTTTTTGCCCATTCAGTATGATATTGGCTGTGGGTTTGTCATAAATAGCATGTATCATTTTGAGATACGTTCCGTCGATGCCTAGTTTATTAAGGGTTTTTAGCATAAAGGCTGTTGAATTTTGTTGAAGGCCTTTTCTGTATCTATTGAGATAATCATGTAGTTTTTGTCTTTGGTTCTGTTTATGTGGTGAATTATGTTTATAGACTTGCGTATGTTGAACAAGCCTTGCATCCCCGGGATGAAGCCTACTTGATCGTGATGGATAAGCTTTTGGATGTGCTGTTGTGATCAGTTTGCCAGTATTTTACTGAAAATTTTTGCATCTATGTTCATCATGGGTATTGGCCTGAAGTTTCCTTTTCTTGTGGAGTCTCTGCCAGGTTTTGGCATCAGGATGATGTTGGTCTCATAAGATGATTTGGAGAGGATTTCCTCTTTTGATTGTTTGGATTAGTTTCAGGAGTTGTACCAACTCCTCTTTGTATGTCTGGTAGAATTTGGCTGTGAACCCATCTGGACCTGGGCTTTTTTTGGTTGGTAGGCTACTAATTGCTACCTCAACTTCAGCCCTTGTTATTGGTCTATTCATGGTTTCAACTTCTTCCTGGTTTAGGCTTGGGAGGGTTGAAGTGTCCAGGAATTTATCCATTTCTTCCAGGTTTACTGGTTTATGTGCATAGAGTTGTTTGTAGTAATCTCTGATGGTGGTTTGTATTTCTGGGGAATCTGCAGTGATACCCCTTTATTTTTTTTATTGCAACTGTTTGATTTTTCTTTCTTTCCTTTTTTATTAATCTGGCTAGTGGTCTATCTATTTTGTTGATCTTTTCAAAAAACCAGCTCCTGGATATATTGATTTTTTGAAGGTTTTTTTGTGTCTCTATTTCCTTCAGTTCTGCTCTGATCTTAGTTATTTCTTGTCTTCTGCTAGCTTTTGAGTTTTTTTGATCTTGCTCCTCTAGCTCTTTCAATTTCAACCACAGGGTGTCAATTTTAGATCTTTCCTTGCTTCTCATGTGGGCATTTATTGCTACATATTTTCCTCTAGGCACTGCTTTAAATGTGTCCCAGAGATTCTGGTACATTGTGTCTTCATTCTTGTTGGTTTCAAAGAACATCTTTATTTCTGCCTTCATTTCATTGTTTATCCAGTCAGCATTCAAGAACCAGTTGTTCAGTTTCCATGAAGTTGTGCAGTTCTGAATTAGTTTCTGAATTCTGAGTTCTAATTTTATTGCACTGTGGTCTGGAAGACTGTTTGTTATGATTTCCGTTCTTTTGCATTTCCTGAGGAGTGATTTACTTCCAATTATGTGGTCAATTTTACAGTAGGTGTCATGTGTTGCTGAAAAGAATGTATATTCTGTGGATTTGGGGTGGAGAGTTCTGTAAATGTCTATTAGGTTTGCTTGGTCCAGGTCTGAGTTCAAGTCCTGGATATCCTTGTTAATTTTCTGTCTTGTTGATCTGTCTAATATTGACAGTGGAGTGCTAACGTCTCCCACTATTATTGTGTGGGAGTCTCAGTCTCTTTGTAGGTCATTAAGAACTTGCTTTATGTATCTGGGTGCTCCTGTATTGGGGACATATATATTTAGGATTGTTAGCTCTTCTTGTTGCATTGATCCTTTTACCATTATGTAATGCCCTTCTTTGTCTCTTTTGCTCTTTGTTGGTTTAAAGTCTATTTTATCAGAGACTAGGATTGCAACTCCTGCTTTTTTTTTTTTTTTTTTTCTCTCCATTTGCTTGGTAGATCTTCCTCCATCCCTTTATTTTGAGCCTATGTGTATCCTTGCATGTGAGATGGGTTTCCGGGATACAGCACACCAATGGCTTTTTATCCAATTTGCCAGTCTGGGTCTTTTGATTGGGGCATTTAGCCCATTTACATTTAAGGTTAATATTGTTATGTGTGAATTTGATCCTGCCATTTTGATGCCAGCTGGTTGTTTTGCCCATTAGTTGATGCAGTTTCCTCATTGTGTCAATGCTTTTTACCATTTGGTACTTTTTGGAGTGGCTGGTACTGGTTGCTCCTTTCTGTGTTTAGTGCTTCTTTCAGGAGCTCTTGTAAAGCAGGCCTGGTGGTGACAAAATCTCTCAGCAATTGCTTGTTTGTAAAGGATTTTATTTCTCCTTCGCTTATGAAGCTTAGTTTGGCTGGGTATGAAATTATAGGTTGAAAGTTCTTTTCTTTAAGGATGTTGAATACTGGCCCCTACTCTCTTCTGGCTTGTAGGAAGAGATCTGCTGTGAGTCCGATGGGCTTCCCATTGTGGGTAATCTGACCTTTCTCTCTGGCTGCCCTTAGCATTTTTTCCTTCATTTCAACCCTGGTGAATCTGACGATTATGTGTCTTGGGGTTGCTCTTCTTGAGGAATATCTTTGTGGTGTTCTCTGTATTTCCTGGACTTGAATGGTGGCCTGCCTTGCTAGGTTGGGGAAGTTCTCCTGAATAATATCCTGAAGAGTGTTTTCCAGCTTGGATTCATTCTCTCCTGAAGAGTGTTTTCCAGCTTGGATTCATTCTCTCTGTCACATTCAGGTACACCAATCAAATGTAGATTAGGTCTTTTCACATACTCCCATATTTCTTGGAGGCTTTGTTTATTTCTTTTTATTCTTTTTTCTCTAATCTTGCCTTCTCGTTTTATTTCATTGAGTTGATCTTCAATGTCTGATATCCTTTCTTCTGCTTGGTCAGTTTGGCTATTGAAACTTGTATATGCTTCATGAAGTTCTCATGTTGTGTTTCTCAGCTCCATCAATTTATTTATATTCCTTTCTAAGTGGTTTATTCTCGTTAGCATTTCATCAAACCTTTTTTCAAGATTCTTGGTTTCTTTGCATTGGGTTAGAACATGTTCTTTTAGCTCAGAGAAGTTTATTACCCACCTTCTGAAGACTGTTTCTGTCAATTAATCAGACTCGTTCTCCATTCAGCCTTGTTCCCTTGCTGGTGAGGAGTTGTGATCCCTTGGACGAGGAGAGGCATTCTGGTTTTGGGTATTTTCATCCTTTTTGTGCTAGTTTCTTCCCATCTTTGTGGATTTATCTACCTGTGGTCTTTGTGGTTGGTGACTTTCATATGGGGTCTCTGAGTGGACATCCTTTTTGTTGCTGATGAAGTTATTTCTTTCTGTTTCTTAGTTTTCCTTCTAATAGTCAGTATCCCCTGCTGTAGGACTGCTGAGGTCCACTCCAGACCCTGCTTGCCTGGGGATCACCTGCAGTGGCTGCAGAAGAGTAAGGGTTACTGACAGTTTCTTCTTCTGTTATCTTTGTCCCAGAAGGATACCTGCCAGATGTCAGCCTTAGCTCTCCTTTATGAGTTGTCTCTTTGTTTATATGGGAGTTGGGGAGCTGCTTGAGGAGACAGTCTGTCCCTTATAGGAACTCAAGTGCTGAGCTGTGAGCTCCGTTGTTCTGTTCAGAGCTGCTAGGCTGTTATGTTTAAGTCTGCTACAGTGGAACTCAAAACCACCTTTTTTTCCAGGTGATCTGTCCTGGGAAGGTGGGGCTTTATTTATAAGTTCCTGTCATTCTGCTGCCTTTTTCAGAGATGCCCTGCCCAGCGAGGAGGTAGCCTAGTCACAGTCTGCCAGCAGAGGCATTGCTGAGCTGCCATGGGCTCTGCCCAATTGCTATGTGAACTTCCTTGCAGTTTTGTTTATAGGGATATAGTTAGAACTGCCTCAATAATGGCAGTCTGCCTCAGTAATGGAGGACTGTCTCTGTAATGGCAGACCGCCTCCGTAATGGCAGACTGCCTCGGTAATGGCGGACTGCCCCGGTAATGGCGGACTGCCTCGGTAGTGGCGGACTGCCTCAGTAGTGGTGGACTGCCTCGGTAATGGCGGACGCCCTTCCCCCCACAGAGCAGGACCATCCCCAGTCCAGCTGTGCTTGCTGTGAAACTCTCAATCCAGAGTGTTTCAGATTGCTGGTCTTTGTAGGGGTGGGGCCAGCTGAGCCAGATCACTTGGTCTTTGTAGGGGTGGGACCAGCCAAGCCAGATCACCTGGCTCCCTGTTTAAGCCCCCTTTTTTTCAGTTGATTGGGCGACTCTGCCTCCCAGGCATTTCAGTCACCAGTTGAAGTGGCACCTGGATTTGTATGAGTTTTTGTGCAGAGACCTGCTGCACCAGCTGAAACAGCCACTCTGGAGACTTGTGCCACTTTTCTATCCGGGACTCTCCTTGTCTGTGGGCAGTAAAAATTTGTTTGGAAATGTGGTGATCACTCACCCTCTGCGTTTTTGCTGGGAACTGCAATCCAGAGCTTTTCCTATTCGGCCATCTTGGATAAGTCCAAGATTTTAAAAATTTATGAAATTGTAACACAATGCCACTCTTTTCACAAAATTATTTTTTGTAAAAGTATGTTGTCTTAGCAATACATTTATTGTTATTTTAAACAAATTAGTATTTCAATTTTTCTCAGTTTTAATTTCTAATACTATCAATATCAGTGGACAAAAGCTATAAAACTGAAAGCTCTTTGGGGAGTCTTTGTTAGCTTTTAAGAGTATTAAAAACAACCTAAAGGTATGAGAACTACTGCCCTATATGTAAGTGATTCTGAGTTAGTAGTCTGACTAGGCTCTATGCAAACTGAGTTAACTGGTTCCCTAATTCTAAGACATACTAGACACTCAAATATGTGTGAAATGTAAATGATCCTCAAGAATATTTCTGGGCCAGGCAGGGTGGCTCATGCCTATAATTCCAGCATTTTTGGAGGCTGAAGTTGGAGGATCACTTGAGCTCAGGAGTTGAAGACTCACCTGGACAACTTGGCGACACTCAGTCTCTACAAAAATACACAAATTAGCTGGGTGTGGTAGTGAGTACCTGTCCCCAGCTACTGGGGGTGCTTAGGCACAAGAATCCTTTCAGCCTGGAAAGTGGAGGCAGTAGTGAGCCAAAGTCACACCACTGCACTGCAACCTGGGTTACAGAGTGAGACTGTTCTCAAAAAAAGAAAAAAAGAAAAACTGATACATATATATTTTTTTCTGGAAAAAATTACATTTTTGAATAAATGAAAAATGTGAGTTTTTAATTTAGAACTGAGTTGGAAAACTAGCTCCAAAACTTATTAGGCTTTTCAGTTTGGAATAAATTATTATTGTTTTTTCTGAGCCTTAGTTTCTCCATATATAAAAATTAGATTTATAGTATCTATTCAACAGAATTCCTATTAAATATGTTTTCAATATCATTAATAAGACAGTACATGGAGAAAGTGAAACCCACATATACTACTGATGGGAATGTAAAACGGTACAGCTGCTTTGGAATACAGTCTATCAGTTCCTAAAAAGGTTAAACACAGAGTTAATAGATGACCTAGCAATTCTATATCTAGGTATTTATAGCAAAGAGTAATAAAAACATACATCCATACAAAATTTTATACACAAATGTTCATAGCAGCACTATTCATAATAGTAAAAAAAAAAAAAGAAACAATCAATGTTCATCAACTGATGAAAGGATGAATAAAATGTGGCATATATCCATAGAGTATAATATCATGTGGCAAGAAAAAAAGGAATGAGGTCCTGATACATGCTACAACATGAATGAGCCTGGAAAACATTGTGCTAAGCTAAAGAAGCCAGTCACGAAAGACCACATGTATAATTCCATTCATATGAAATGTCCAGGATAGGCAAATCTACAGAGGTAGAAAGTAGATTAGTGGTTGTTTAGGGATGGAGAGTTGTTATGAAATGAGGGGTGACTGCTAAAGGGGATGAAATTTCTTTAAGGGTGATGTACATATTCTAAAATTGATCGTGGCAGATGAATCTTGTGGTCTTGATGTATAAACTAACTAGAACTTCCATTCAGGAGCAGTTACAATAGGTGGAGAGAAGTCAGAATAAGAAGACAGAATAAAAGTAACTACTCAAAACAGCATTCTCTCATACTCACAAGTTTCTTGTGCATCTCTCCAACTCACTACATTTAACCAATCATTCAATAAATACAGTTTACCTTGGGTCAGGTAGTGAACTAAAATACACACTGTTTTCATACAACTTACTTTCTAGTGGAGGAATTCAGACAATAAATACAAGAAATGACCAATTAAAGGGATGCTAAGAGATAGTAAATGCTATAGAAAAAACAGAGCTGAATAGGTAGAAGAGGTTCTAATTTTAAGCAGGATGGTCAAGGTAGTTCTCCCAAAGAAAATGACATTTCAGCAAGAATTTGAAGGAGCTTAAAACGTGATCCATGAGAATACTTAGGAGTAGAATTATAAGAATGAAAAATAAATGCAAAAGTCCTAACGTGGTACCTCTTTGGGAAGAATCAGTAGGTAACATACCACACACACACACGCATGTGCGCGTGCACACACACACACACACACAAAAGCAAAGGGGAGGGTAACAGAAAATGAAACCAAAGTGGTAAAAGGAGACTGACCATATGTATCTTGATAGGATGTTTAGGGCTGTCATAAGGACTCTGGCCTTTACTTATATTAACATGGGGATATGTTAGAAGGTTTTACAGCAATGGAGTAATGTGACTTAACATTTTTAAAAGGTTAGTCTGGCTTCAGTGTGAAAAACAGACTGTGGAGACAAGGGAGAAAGCAGGGGTTTAAGCTAGGAGGCTTTTACAATAATCCAAGTAAGAAAGATCAATGGCCTGGACCAAGGTGATGGCAGTGGCAAATTTAAGCTGGATAATTTGAGGAGAGTTAAATTTTTAAAAAACTATTTACAAAAATATGGGGCAAGGTTTAAGGAAAACAAAAAGGGATAATACTGTACCCAGGAGATAGTTATAGGATGGAGCTGTTCATTATACCCAGGCTTAAAGGGTAAGATGAGAGAATAGTTCCTGGAACCTGGAGAATGTAGTTGTATGAAGAGGGTCATGAAAGGGTTACAACCAGTCTATAGCAATCTGGCAAGAAAAGATCTAAGACCAGGGAGGAGACACTGACACCATTCTTCTCCTGTTCTTCACAGTGTCTCACATTGATTGAACCCAACTGGAAGTCAAAGAGGAAGGGAAATCACTAATACCATCCATAAAAGTTGAGCGAGAGCACAGAGCAAGTTTAGAAGGATTAGAGAGAGAGCAAACGGAAAATATGTACCAGAGTGAGACATCAAAGTTGATTTCCAAGTTTTTTACTTGAGCACCTAGTACAGAGTTGCCATTACTGAGATGAGAAAGATTTTAGATGTGGTAGATTTGGGAAAGAAAATCAGGAGTTCCCTTTTAGACACGTTAAAAGTTTTCAGTTTCCAAGTAGAAATGTACAGTAGAAAAATAGGTATATAAATTTAGAACTCAAGAAAGAGGTCTGGGCTAGAAATATAAATACTAACCCTAGTTGTCATGGGCTTAAAATACCAGAGAAATGTGACGCTCATCAATAAATGCAAATGATTCTTTAAGAGATAATGTTTTTTACTTATTTAGGGGAAAAATTAAATAATAATTGAACCAATTCCTCTTTAGCATCCTCTAAAGCATGAACTAAATACATATATCTGTGTATACTGTTATATGCCATGGACGCCTTATGTATATGGACCATATCTTTATCATCTTTGCATTCCTAGTACCTAGCATATGAAAGTCTCTTAAAAAGCTTGCCAGATCATTGGAGTTAATGAAAATATAAACAAACGAAAATAGGGTTGGGATTTGTAGAGTATGCCCTAAGAGCTATCTAAAATGGCACATTAATGTGAGAATTTTTGCTTTTCTCAAAGCAGGTTTATAAACTTAGACTCTCACAAGTAGTTTATAACAATCCCAGCTCCTTACACTTAATTCTTTTCTAATCTGATGGATGCAAAATGGTATCTTATTGTTTCTTGAATTTGTATTTCCCTATTCTTTGGACATCCTCTTCTGCAAATTGCCTATTTAATTTTGAGCAAATTTGAATCTCACAAGCTATTTCTATCACATGGATTTTGGTTCCATGATGTTAAAGGCCAGGTCTGTTTGTTCAAGTATCTTCATGCCAAAGCCAAAAAGCAGTACTCTGAACAAAGAGAATTTTGAGTTTTCCTTGCAGAAGCCACAAAACATAACAGCGGTGACTCTGAAGAGATCTTGAGATGATCGTTTTTAAAAATCTCCCTCTTATCGTAATCCTGAACTTTTGTATCTTTGGTTAGTTTGATTCCTGGACCTCAAATCTAGCATAAACTGACTCTAGGATGGCACATGGAGCTAGATACTAGGAAGGTGTCAGAGTGTTAAAAATGTCTCAATTTTATGCCCAGAAAGTCTAGCTGGCAGGGGTTTAGTATATCAGGGAAAATACTAGATACTAAATTATAAATGCAAATAGTTATATTTTTTCTCTTAGAATTTTATTTACTTTGAAAGGATAAAACTAATATTTTACTTCTTGTTTAGTATTTTCCTTAGCATGTCTAAATCTTTTTGTCTGCCTCTCTCTGTCTATCCCTGTATAGGTTTTTGCATCTCTCTCATACCTAAACACACAAAATCTGTATTAAACACAATGAAGAGTGCATGCATAAAAATGTGAGTATTAAATACAATGAAAAATAGCACTTAAAACAAGAAGCTGCATTGTTGAGAGTTCGATGAAGGAAAGACAGAAGGGTCAACTTTTCCATTACCCATCAGTGGAGATGAGAAAATTTCAAGTAACTCGCAAAAGCTGATATGCTTTACCAACTACACAGTATACATGTGAGAAAAATAGATTTTAATATAATTTCAGCAGTTCTGTACATAAGTTATGATCCATTCCCACAGGATTTTAATACATCTTCCTCAGTAAAGAAAAAAAGTCTGTACTTATTGCAACAATATGCAAATCAGTAAAAAAAATTATGAACACCAATTTCAAAACTAACTTCATTTAATAGAATTCTTCCATCAGAATCTTTTTTTCAGAAAGCTCACTAAATTTGACATGATATTTCTTGGCTTTTTAAAAGTACGGTCTCATAAAGATACCTTGTTATAGATACTTGTAGATTCTACATTTGATAGCATTAGAGCTCCCCAAAAGGCTTAGCCTTTTATGGGTATTAAAATACAGAAGAACACTGTCCAATAGCACTTTCTATGATAATGGAAATGTTCTACATCTTTGCTTCCTAATATGATAGCCACTAATCAGATATGTTAAGCAAGCATTTAAAATGCAGTGTGGGCCGGGCGCAGTGGCTCACACCTGTAATCCCAGCACTTTGGGAGGCTGAGGTGGGCGGATCACGAGGTCAAGAGATCGAGACCATCCTGGCAAACATGGTGAAACCCCGTCTCTATTAAAAATACAAAAATTAGCTGGGCGTGGTGGCATACACCTGTAGTCCCAGCTACTCGGGAGGCTGAGGCAGGAGAATTGCTTGAACCTGGGAGGTGGAGATTGTAGTGAGCTGAGATGGTGCCACTGCACTTCAGCCTGGCGCCTGGTGACAGAGCGAGACTCTGTCTCAAAAAAAAAAAAAAAAAAAAAAAAAAATGCAGCCAATATTACTGAGGAACTGATGTTAATTTTAGTTAATTTGATTTAAATTTATTAAGTAGCCACATGTGGCTAATAGCTTCAGTATTGGGCAACAAAGGTTTAGAATAGTCTAAAAATTTTTCCTTCTATCTAGCCAGAAATATTGGTCCATAACTATACTAAGCAGTAGCTAGGACTGAACAATGTCACCCTAGAATCAAAAGGTCACAACACTCTCAAGTACTATTTGTAGTGACCTATTTATCTTCTTCATTCAGTGCTGAATTACTGGTACCTACTACCTAGTCCTTCTGTGTCTTATATGCTGACTTATTTTTAACAGAGCTTACTTTTTGACTCTTGTTATCTAATGTTACAGGTGCTTGGGTACCTGCCTTTATGTTCTTCAATCCCTTAACTTACATTCTTGGACATCTCTGATCCCTTAGAGTGACTCAACTGCTTAAATAACCATTACCCCCTGATCCTATGCTGCCAATGTTGATTGTCTAAACTCTATTTATCTATAAGGAGATGCAGTATTCATGTTCCCATTCATGACTTTAGCTAGACCTAAAGTATCTGTCTAACCTAGGGTTTCAAGTATACACTCCTGAGTCTGATTTCTTTTGGCTTCCCCCTGGAGCCCTGGAACCTTTTAAGTAGAAGCTGCTTAAGATAATTTGATGACTTAATAGTCAAGATAATAACATTCTCTATATATTCCCAAATTCAAACCACTTGTCATTTCATAAGTACCAGCTATTTCATCATCATGATGAGCAAAAGAGAACAAAGCTGACTTCCTAAAGTATCTTCAGGGATACCAGAAAATTATGGCACAAATAGAAAAATATTAAGACAATCAAGCAATTAACAGATTTTAGGGTGAGATAAATATTGCGGAACAGTGGTAAGGAATCATTGTAAGAGAGATGACAATCTTCCTTTAACTATTTCTCATAGTTTTAATTTAATAATTAGCCACAGCACAATTTGTTATTCAAGTTCTATTCATGATTCATAAGTTTTTGCAGTAAACACAGGAATATATATGCCACTATGCTAAAAATGTAAGAATCCCAGGAGTCTAGACAGCATCCAGAGTTTCTAAAGCTTATATTCTATACTCTCATGATATATCCAGGCACCCTGTCAACTGTCTAATAGACAGAGATGATTCACTGTTGAATTGTAGATCACATTATTCTAGAAAGTCAAAATAACATGAAATAATTCTTAACAGCAAATTAGAAAAACATAGTATACTAAAGGAGAAGTAAGATCCTCAAACATGAAAAATTTAAATTAATAGAAAAGAGAAAATTACAGGGGAAATTTGAAAAGAAAAATTATAGAATTTTTCTGTAATTCTAATCCCACATTTCTCAAAAGAAAAGTATTTCACAGTTAAGGGTATGACATTCTCATGTACAAGATAATGACTGTTTTTGTTGTTTGGTTTGATTTTGCTGTTTTTTAGGTTAAAGAGCAGTATGAAAGATTTGAAAAGTTCATGAGGAAATTTGTTTCAATAATGTCTGGAGGATATGTTAGTATACCTTGGTGACAAGGGCATGAGCTTTAGCATCATACAGTCCTCAATTCAGATCCTGGTTTGGCCACTATTATTTTGCTGTCTTGAACAAAATTATTTCATTTTTCTGAGGCTCTGTTAACTCTTTTGTAAATGGAGGAAAATAATGCCCATCGCATGGCACTGGTTTGAGGATTTAGTGAGATAAAATACACAAAGTCACTGTGATACCAAGGATTTGCCCCAAAAAACGGTAGTCCTTGTTTTTGTCAGCACCTTCTCTCTCACTTCTTGGTAGGGCTTTACAAATAGGAATTTCTCATGTCTGAATGGTAGAAAATATGAAATTACATAAGCCCCACATAACCTAACACAACAATGGGCAAATAAATAAGCATGTTAAAAAGATTTGTGGAGTGACTGAGATTCTACAAATACATTCCTTCTCGAAAACAGAGGGATGGATGAAATAAATTCTCAAGATCCCTTCCTGGTTCTGAGATTAATGTTCCAATAAGAAAGCTTTTCTTAGTGTCAACCACAATAAGAATCAATTCATCAGGAGAGGGGAAAGGGTATTTTTGTGGTCCTACTTCCAGTTTTGTTTATGAAATATAATACAGAGAATCTCCTCAGAGCCCTTCCTGTAATCTTAAGCAAATTCTTCCTTTTAGACTTAAAAAAAATCTCTTTTCTCTAGTATTTCATTTCACCTCATTCATCACTTCTTATTCACTCTTTTCTCCATCATTAATTCAAATTCCATCATAAATGAGCCTTTGTAAATACTCAAAAAAATGGCCCAGGTACAGAAAGCCATATTAGATAGGGGTGATTCCCCTCTTCTTCCTGACATCAAAACTGAATAGTGCACAGAAACAGACTTGAGACAAGTAACAAGTATTCCTGTAAAACACTTCTCAACATCCATCTGGGAGGGCAACAGTAAAACATGATAACCATGCTGAGAAATGAACAGTCAACTGTGAGGGTTACAGAACAGCCATCATGCTTTGAGGTAAATGCTTACTGGCACAAAGAACTATGATTGGAAAAATAAAAGAGCTCCTTTCAGTAACCGGTTAACAAGAAATCCAGAATGCTCAATGGATGTGAAAGCCTGCGTTTAAGCAAAACCACAGCATGGTCGTGCCCATTTCATTTTCTTTAGCTTTCTTAATAAACTTCTATTTTTGCTCCCTTGAAGTTACCAAGGTAAACTTCAGGATCTCAGTAGGTTTTCCCATATTTTAGACTAGAAAAACTTCTAGCCCTATAGACTTACGCAAAGCACTCTTTGTATACATACTTTACTGTCTCTTGACATCCTGCAACCTGAGCACAACAGCTACATGTTTAACAGTAGAGGTGCTTTTACTTCCTTGAGTAAAAATGTGTTCCTGGGTCCAGATAAAAACTAAAGTTTCTTCATAAAGAGGTATATAAGTTAGAAATTGCTGTAGATGAATATCAAAGTAGTAAAACCCTATCTATTTATAATATGGTCAGAGGTATATCTCAATATACTTCCAAACCAAAAAAATAAATTAAAATATTAAGGATTATGAGCCAATATTAAAAATGCCTTACAGTTGTAAAGATGTACAGAAGATTTCTTTTACAATAACACTCCTATAAGTAACCAAATAGTTTCTAACAAACTTTAAAATCAGACTGTTTCCAATAGAAAGCTAACATTTTATTTCTGATAATCTCTACTTCTGTGTCTATTTGAAGAGTATAGTCAAAGACAGGAGCCATGTGCACATGTATAGTTTCAATTCCATCTATACTTCTGCCCTAATTCTTGTGGCTTGGACCCATTCCAGATTCTCTGCCTTACTCTGTGGTTTGTATTTGAGGTCCCCCTCTCCTGATTCATTGCATTCCCATGATTGACAAACAGATTCAGCTATAAAAACAGTTACCTGCCTGTAATTGGCTTATAACAACTGCACTGCTGTAGCACTTCTAAAACATGGTGAAGTCGCCTCCTAGATAAGCTTTCTGTTCAGTTCAGTTGGGAGTAAGGGGATGTTGATTTTATGTTTGCTTCCTACCATTTAGGATTTCTTATTGTTCATCAATATATTCAGTAACTTTGGTGTACATATGATCCATATACATTTTATGGACCAAAATACATATTCTTATTATTTTTAATCCCCACAAATTAAATATAAATAAACACAGATTGAATTTTAATTTTCTAAACTGATGTACCCTTTTAAGTTGAATGCAGAATAGTATTCAAATGGAAAGGGCCACTTTTCTTTACTTATTTAATGTGGAGCATACCACCACTTCATTTCCAGATTAAAATGTTAGACTAGAAGTAATAACCTAGTAATTTGTTTCATAATCAATTGAATTATATGAAATATATCAAACTAGTTACAATACAAGCTACTACTTACATACTACAAACAATTGCAACTCTCTCTGCACATCAGAATAAGAGATTAGAATTTAACATTTTAAAATTCCTGTGGAAATCAAATGTATTTTAAGTATCAGCTCTGATTATTTAATCAGACAACTCGCATTTTGCCCTGGCTAATTTTGAAGGTTGATAATATTTTACTCATAAAAATAATTGTGCACCTGTTGTGATGGAAGCCTAGTTAAACAAATGTTAATAGGAATGTAACTCTTTGCTTTAAGCATAAGAACACAAGTATCTCATTATTATTATATGAAAAAACATATTTTAAAGCTAAGAAAAAGATCTCATTTTAAATCTCATCTCTTTCATGGAGAGATATTTAAAAATATTATTAAAACATGTATAAAAATAGTCACACATTAACTTGAAAGGAAACGAACACTGGTGATGTCTACCAAACAAAATGGATGGGGAGTTCCTTCTTTCATTTAACACTTGTACTTTTCTACGTTACTCTATTCCCTGACCAAACCATTTTAATGATATTGAATCATTTCTGTGAAACATGTACTTTTCTTACTAGTTTATGATCAAAGGATAAAATAAAAAGTGGGTCTACAAAAGCTGTACCCCCTCTTGCACTCTTCTTATTTTCAGACCCTTTCAGCATTAGAGATCTTTTTCAGTACCCAAATTCTCTGAGCTTTAAAAAAATGCTAGGCACTCATGGAAGAGAGAGTCTTAGACCTTTTCTCCGTTATTTCTGTCATTTTGTACAGACTTTCTAAGAGCTACCAACTTCTGTCTCTTCAATCCATTTCCAGGTATAATCAAATCCTAAGTGCTGAAAAGAGCTTGAGGAAAAATAATTTGTCTGAAGTTAAACTGGCTACATTTTGAGCTCAGTTATATTCATCTCTCATTGACTTCTATAAGGAAGTTGCCTTGCAATTGGCTCAGCCTTTTTAAGGTTATATTTAAAAGGTAACTTTATTTTAAATCACCTAAATTTTAGAACCCTATCCTTTACTATGTCAGGCCCATTCTAATTTTATCTTGGTTAGTGCAATAGCAGTTTACTAGCAGAGTACACAAATGAAAGCACTTTTTAAATGACCTAAACTCTGTAGTTCTCTTTTTCAGTATTTTAATGCAGACATTTGGATTGAAAGGAAATCACAAGTAAACGGAATAATTGCATCAAATTACTAACAGTAGCAACATATTTAAAAATGTAGAGAATAATGTACAATTTATGCTTATTTCAAGGCCCTTATTCATAAAAATACCATTTGGATGAAAATACACACATTTTATTAAGTGGTTAGCCTGGTAATTTTTTAAAATTCAGACAAATGACCTAAATACTAAGTGTGTGGGAGGTCTAGTACTATGGGCCACTTCCTAATGCGACATAGCTATCCCTTGAGACCTTAGATAAGAGCAGACTCTAAGCTAAAGAAATATCCAGGACACATCCTAGCACCTAGGGTGCAAGGCACAGAGCATTCCTGGGCCTATAAATAGCATAGAGATTAATTACTATTCCATGCATTTTTCTTTCAAGAATCAGCTATATATAAATGCCACAAATGTCTATTTTTAAACCATACAAAACTATATATGTGTATTCAAACAAAAAAGGCTAAAGTGAAATAAAGCAAATAACAATAGTATAACCTTTTAAAATGTTTTCATACTTTTGTATGTACTAACATTATAAAAATCTCATAACTTTTAAATAAATGTATATATATATTACAATCTCACTATCACAGTTATGCTAAAAATATCCATATTAACTATGTGTCCAGAAATATTACATTTTAACAGGAAGACCTCTATGTTTTAGCTACCACTATAACAAGATACCAGAAGCAAAATTATATAGAAAACAACATTTTTAGGTAAAAGAATTTGGCCTGTACTGAAAGCAGGTAATTTAATAATACTGCAAAGGGTTGGGAGGCATGTAATAACTTAACTACCTGTTATAAGATGGGAAAGAAGCTGAATAGGCTAGTATTTACCAGGCCTAGATTATTCAAACAATGTTTTAATTATCAAAAAATTGAATATCATTTTTGGTTGAGCAAACATTGGTGACATGAACTAGGCTGTAAATTTGACATTTGTGATGATACCAATTTCTGGGGCTTCCTCTCAGTATTATACATGTTTAATCATTTCCTTTGAGATCATTTGTGATACAAGAGGTAATGACAGTTCCAGTTCCCTATTGGTGGCACATATCCAAATACTCTTTTCCTATTCCTACTAGAAAACTATTTACTGAGAATCTATTTTGTAAGTCACTTTACAACTACCGTCTCATCTTCACATTAATTCTGAAATGCATATGGTTTTTTAAAACCACTTTTCAGGTTAGAGAGTTGAGAGTAAAATAGGTTAAATAAATTGATCAATTTATATCTATTATACCCACATGTGATCAACTCCAGAGTCCATGCTTATTATGCCACAGTTACAGATCCAGGGGAAGAAAGCAACGAATTGCTTTAAGCCAGCAACTACATTCAGGGTCTTCATAGAATCTTTGAACTCTTAAATGTGACTAAGTTGCTCTGTAGTTTTACTAAGCAATTAACTTATTGTCAAGATAATTAAATGCTAATCTAAGGTTCTAGTCCAGCAGTTCTCAAAGTGCGGTTCTTAGATCCCTGGGAGTTCCAGAGAACTACCCAAGGTGGCCCTGAAATAATTTTCATAATTTTTATAGTAATGCTAAAGCAGCATTTGCATGTTACAATGATGACATTTGCATTGATTATGCAAATAAAATAGTAAAACTGCTGGTTTCTTATCATGAATCAAAGGAATCAAATGTTGTAGTCATTGTATCCTTCACCATCATACACTTGTAATAAAACAAGTAAATAAACCAAAAAAAATCTAATGTCATTTAAGAATGTCCTTAATGAAACCAATATAATTATTAATTTTATTAACTGGTGACTTTTAGGTATATATACTTTTAATAATCTGTATGATGAAATGGGAAGCGCTTTTCTTCTACACACAAGTATAACAGTTGTTTCAAGGAAAACCATCACTGTGCCTTTATTGGCATTGGAAGCTGAACTTTACCAAAGCTTTTTGTATAGAAAAACACTTATTTGAAAGAACAACTAAGTAAATATCATTATTCAGATCTCAATATTTGGCAAGTGAGGCTTGTCACTTCAAGAAAAGCAACTGATAGTATTGATTAAAATAATTCATTCCAGGGAAAATGACAGTTTTGGAAAACTTCTATCTGCCATCAAGAGCATGACAATTTCCAAATACTTTTAAAGACTTTTCTGATGAGATTGGTGGTGATATTAATGAATGCAATTTTCTGATACTACATAATGAAATGCGTCAACATTAGGAAAAGAGTTATATACAATGTTACAAAATCATGCATGGAGTAAAAGATTTATTCAAAGTTAAGGTTAAACCAATAGATTTTAATATAAAAGTATGAAAAGTTCATTGATAGGGTTTCAGATCCTATACTGGACCTAACTTTTAAGAACTACCATTTGTGAAATTTGGTGAAGTATCAAAGAAGAATACTCATAATTACGTGAAAAGATTGTAAAATACTCCTCTCTTTAACTCCATACCAAAATGAGGTCAGATTGCCTTCATATACTTCAATCAAAAACTTATCAAAGCAGACTAAATGCAGAAGCAGATATGAGAGTCCAACATCTATTAACCCATGCATTAAAGAGATATGAAAAATGTAAACCAATGCCACTCATCTCACTAATTTGTTTTTGTTTAGTTATTTGGTTACAGCTATTTTTCACAAAAATTTGTTACATGTTAATATGTTGTGCTGCCATCATAATAGCTCACTGTAGCCCTGAACCCCTGGGCTAAAATGAACCGCCTACCTTAGCTTCTCCAGTAGCTAAGACTACAGGCATGTATCATCACACTCAGTAAATTTTTAAATTTTTTGTAGAGATGGGGTCTTGCTATGTTGCCCAGGCTGGTCTTGAACTCCTAGCCTCAAGTATTCCTCCTGCTTTGGCTTTCCAAAATGCTAGTATTACAGGGCTGAGCCACTGCACTTGGCCCTATGTACAAAGTTTAGTATCGTAAGCTTTAAATGGATTAGTAAGTACTTTTTAAATTTCTCTGGTTTAATTTCCACAGAATAAATATAAACAAACACAAACCAAGCTTTTTAGGGTCCTCAATAAAAATCTAGGACTGTAAATGTCTCCTGTCAAAAATTTTAAAACTTCAGTTCTAGTCATTCTATTAAATATTTTCAGTTTCAAGTACTAAAATATGACGTGTTGTTGCCTACTGTAGCATTTATTGATTCCCTACTTCATGCCACCCTATAAAGTACATATTTTCTCTCTAACACCCTCCATAAAATTCAGAAGCTAACTAGGTAGTACATCCATTTTCTTTTGTAGAAATAAGAAAACTAATCCCTTCCATCTTTATTATTCAGTCTTTTTTAAAAATAATCTTTTTTATTCAAAAAGCAATGCATAATACATCATTTTAAAAAATCCTATAGTACAAATTATACAGCACAAAATTTAAAAATCAGCCTCACCCTATATCATTCATTTCCTAATGCACAGTCAATCTCTGTTAACAGTTTACTAAATATCTTTCCAGTAATTTTCTATGTATATATAATTTACTCCACAAATTGATGCACAGATATACTCTCCTCAGTTTTTCTCTGACATTTTTAATAGTTCCAAAGATGTTAATCCTCATTAAGCCATCCAATCATTCAGGTAATATAGAGATGCTGGACTAAAAGTCTCTAAATCAGTGACCCTATTTCTTTCACCACAATGCAGAATAAGTCAGACTTAAGTTTATGTCCTCAGAGGCATTTTTAACACTCAACTTTTCTCACATCTTTATTGAGATAAGAAAATGCTACAAAAATGGGACTAAATTTACCACCCCAAAATGTTATGAAATCAGCACTCCAAGTTATGGGAGAAGTTCTTTTAATTTCCCTAAACACATTTCACTCACAGATTCCTATTATTCTGATATTACCCAGTCATCTCTCATTCCACTATGAGTCATAGTCCAATCTATATGTGTGTACTAATGTATGGATGTAGAGATGTATATATATAGATGCTAATGATTGTTTTCAATTCTAGGTTTGTACATTAATACTGAACAAAAATTGTTTGTATTCAAAGACTACTAGCTACTTTAATAGAGAAAGGTTTCCCCCTCAGCCTAAATCTACACACATCATTTAAGCTCCAGTATGATTTCACTAATTCCATACAGGGCGATTACCAGATGTCCTGCTAGCCACCATTTCCTTGTAAGCAATCTGAGTGGCTTCCAGGAAATTGCTAATGACCTTGATTTTACTTAAAATCTAGGCTTTAATTAGTAATAGTTTTTCTTCTCCATGTTAGCTATGTTTATTTTCATCATAGCAATCAGGAAGAAAAAAGTGAAATGTCTTGTTTTTGTATTATATCAAAACATATTCTTTTTTGTTTCAATATGTCACCAAATAGACTAATACATATTTAATCTAATCATAATTGTGTAAGAATACTTTGGGTTGTTTTTGCTTTAAGCCAATTTTGCCTCCTTACCCACTCTAGGCTGTAGCTATTGCTAAAACTAGCCTTTTAAAAACAAAATCAATAAACATATTTTATAATTGGTGACTATTTTCACATATAAGAACATTTTATAATTGAAATTTTTGAAACCAGGTATGATTTTTTATTTTATACTTTTAATTATAATAATTAACTACAAACAGTAAGTTTCAGATTCTTTTTCAATGAATTTAAAATATGATTATGTGGTCAGTGTAATAATAACAAAGAACAATTTTAGCCAGTGTTATATTTATAATCAGAATCTGTTATTAAACTTCAGTGTTTCTTTTATGTAAACATTGATTTCACTAATTAGATTCAACTGGTCCTTTCCTCAACATATTGATTTCTTTTAATCCCAACAGTTAACAATGATTCTAATGTATCATAATACTTTAGACCTTAATCATATAGTAGGAATTCTTGCCAATAGCTTTTGTTTGAGTGTTAATTAAGAAGACCTTGTGTCTCTAACCCCAAGTGGGGGGAGATTTTAATTGCTTTTATGTATATCACACAGACTTCAAAAGAAGTAAAAGATGTTGATAACAGAGAGTACAAAGGAGAGCTTTGAAATGTCCACATTCATGCAAAGTAGTATAATTTTAAAAAACTATGGGTGTTGCTGTATTATAATATATATACATATTTATAAAACTAGCTGCTGTGTGCATTTGTTGTTAGCAAAAAGAGTCCATGGGTTCTGCAATAATTACTCATTATTGATTACAAGATAATCAAGAGACCATGTAAAATGGACTAAACATGCTATATTCAGGGAAATATTAAGTTTCCACCTTAGTAATTTAGTATATTATTTAGAGCAGTGACTTGTCTTTTCTGGATATTGAGATCCATATATGAAAAGTAAGAAGTTGGATTGCATAACATACAAAGCACCTCCAGCTCTATTTTTTGAGATTCTATGATTCTAGATATTACTCTGAAGTTCTACAACTACACAGACATACAGAAAATACTGGCAAACACTCTGGTTCACTATTTCATTAAAACAGGAAAGTGAAAAACATCTGTGGTGTCAATCTTTTTACAAGTCTGTCTCTAGATCAATATAATATTTATCTAATTGTTACAGAAAGAACAATTATATTTTTAAAAATCTATAAAATCTAAACATTGATAGTTACTGTTTTGACACATTTTCCTAAAGAGACAGCAAAAACCACTAGGTATGTGAACTTTGCTATTAATAATTTTATCAGAGTTGAAAAGTGGCAGATGATTCATCTCTAAGCATTTCTAGTTTTTTTTAAGTTCCACCAGATAAAACAATTGCTGAAAATTTGTAAGCAGAAATTCAAGAAAAACTCATTTATAAGCAAATTTGCAAAGTTTACAGCCATAGCTCTTGTAAAATCATTCTAGTCCTTCTGTAATTGCCTAAAAAACAGTAGTAATTATGAATTGCTATTCCTAAAAAACAAGAGTATTCTGTAGAAAAGGCAATGTATGGAATAAGCAATCAGAGTACTTACATATACTTTAGGCCCTTATGATAGAAATGAACAAACTAGGAGAGAGAATTGGCCTTTAAGATAGTAACCTGTGACGCAGGACACTAATTCTATGGGAATGCTGTTAAATCCATCCTGACCCTTTGGTGATAACAGCACTGCTTAAGTTACTTCAGGAATAACCTACACTATTTGATCTTCAAAGATCTATCATGCAGTGAAAAAAACCATGACTTTTGTGTTCCTGTGCACTCCTCTAAAGATTTATGCTTGCAATCAAAACTAAAAATAAAACCAGGTCCTCAGTGGCACTTAGTAGTAGTGTTATAATAAATTTGTATTTTTACTTCGGTATTTGCACCAAGCCCAACCATAATATGCTTGTACAATTTGATGTAATGCAGTTTCTAATTTTACTTCTTTTAGTAACAATCCTAATAAAGTAAAAGGGAGTAATGCCTCCAGTCTTTAACAGTGAACTACAGTAATAGTATTTAGGTTCTATAATCAAACTTTCCAGACATATTAGTTGAATAACTATAATAAGTAATTGGTTTTCAACAGTGCCTTTAAAAAACATTGGGAATCATTTGTAAAATTTTCCATCTAAAGGTATTTGTTTAGTCAATTTTTTTCTGTCAGAAGAGACTGTTATTTTTCTAAGCTACAGAAGAGTATACCTACAAGCACATCTACCTTAATTCCTAAATGTAAATATTGAAATAATTAATCATAAATGACCAAGGAAAGAAAACACTATTTTCCTTTTTTGGTTCCTATCACATAATTGTGGTTTTTTCTTTTTCTTTTTTTTTTTTTTGGTTTTGGTTTGGTTTTTGTTAGTCTCTCTTATCATCTGTGTATTTGACAAACACAAGCACAAACAGTTTGTGCTAACTCAAACAACCAACATTACTGTTTCCCTGGCACACTGCCCAGGGGAGGCACCTTCACACTAAGGAGGAGATGCCAGCCACAGCATAGAGGAGCATATGTGCAAAACAGGCAGGCTGACCAAGATTATCTCAGCCATGAAGGTTAGACCCACCCATGGAGATAGAGAATGAATCCTCATGCTCTAGACATTATGTAGTATGTCACCATTGCATTTAGAAATATCTCATTAATAACTATCCTGGCATCTTCACTCCTTTAGTACCACTCAAACAAACATAGATACAGATGGGTTATGGGCTCTACCAGTAGTTCTGTCTTACCCTGTATCCTTCCACCACATTTCTTCACCCCTCTCTCTCTTTTCAGGTACAGATCAAGATAAATACTACTACACGTAGAACTGTATCTGTATCACTCCTGCTTAGCCATACTGCCTCAACTATATAGAAAATGGGCATGGTGAAACTCTGTCTCTACTAAAAATACAGGAATTATCTGGGCGTGGTGGCATTTGCCTGTAGTCCCAGCTACTCAGGAGGCTGAGGCAGGAGAATTGCTTGAACCGGGGAGATGGAGGTTGCAGTGAGCCGAGATCGCGCCACTGCACTCCAGCCTGGCACCTGGTGACAGAGCAAGACTCTGCCTCAATAAAAAAAAAAAAAAGAAAGAAAGAAGAAAGGAAGAGAGAGAGAGAAAGAAAAAGAAAGAAAGAGAAGGAAGGGAGGAAGGAAGGAAGGAAGGAAGAAGGGAAGGAAGGAAGGGTGGAAGGAAATAAAGAAAGAGAGAGAAAATGGAGTTATTTTAGTTGTTTGGGGGTTGTGGGAGGAAAGAACAGCTCATAATCTGTCTTTTTCTTGCTCCCACTGCAGAATTCAAAGGCTTTGAAGAATATCTACTTTGCATTGTATTAAACAGGATTCAAAGACCGAGATTCAAATCCTACCTTCACAACTTTCTGAGTGACCCTGAACAAGCTACCTAATTTCCTCAGTCTTATTTTACTCATATGTAAAATCAGTATAACAATATTTTCTTCACTGGATTGTGATAGGAGTCAAATAAAATAATGTTAGATATTTACTTTGTAAATAATAAGACATCTTACAAGTTACTTACCAAATTATTTGACAGCAAACAGAAAATATTTTGTAAGTCAGTCTTCTAATTAAGAAAGTACAATAAACTCTAGTATTAATTAGAAAGGAACCTTAGGATATCATGAAGATAATATTACACCAGCATAGGAATACCCTCTACAACATCTCGGTTGAAAATTTTCCAGAGCCAAATTTTCATTTATTTTATTCATTCATCCTTTAATTAATTCAACAAATATTTATTATTTCTTATTTTTAATGGTTTTCTGTTTGTTTGTTTGTTTTTTGAGACAGGGTCTCACTCTGTTACCCAGACTGGAATGCAGTGGTGCAATTACAGTCTCAATCTCCTGGGCTCAAGTGATCTTCCTGCCTCGACCTTCTGAGTAGCTGGGACTATACGTGCGCATCACCAGGCCCAGCTAATTCAACAAATATTTATTGAACATTTACTTATACTTGAGGCACTCTACTAATGCAGTCCAGTCTTACTGATGTCAGACAGCTATAAGTTCTTAATTTCCATTTTTTATTAATAACAAGTTTCCTATTACCTTAACTCCCTAAAACAGCACAAAACAAATACTATCCTCTTTTATTCAATAAAACTTCAAGTCAAATAATATGCATTAGGCCAAACTTCCCTAGGTCTTTAATTGCTATTCATATTAAATGTTCAAGACTCTTTACTATTCTAGTCATTCTGATAAATACGAATGTGACAATTATGAGATTCAGACCGGGTGCAGTGGCTCACACCTGTAATCCCAGCACTTTTGGAGGCCGAGGAGGGTGGATCACCTGAGGTCAGGAGTTCGAGTCCAGTCTGACCAACATGGTGAAACCCTGTCTCTACTAAAAATACAAAAATTAGCCTGGCATGGTGGTGCACACCTGTAATGCCAGCTACACAGGAGGCTAAGGCAGGAGAATCGCCTAAACCTGGGAAGCAGAAGTTGCAGTGAGCTGAGATTGCACCAATGCACTCCTGCCTGGATGACAGAGACCTCATCTCAAAAAAATGAGAACCCGACTGGGACACAACACTTCAGATGCAACCAGATCAAAGCAAAGGTGTAAACATTTTATTCTGTATTTCATTTAGGGTTTTAATAATAAAGTTATTTTGCAATAATTTTAATAATGTTAACTTGGTTGAATCCTGCTTTGAGATGACTACTATTAAATTTATGCCAATTATAGCATTCTATCTTCAGTACTGTTACTAGAAAGGAGGCTACACATGAAAAAAATGGTAGGGGGTTAAGAAGGGATTTTCTATTTAAGAATGGTGGTTAACAGGGGTAGGGGAGAAAGAGGAATGGGGGGATGCAGGTCAAAGGGTACAAACTTGCAGTTATGTAGGATGAATAAGTCTATGGATCTACTCTAAAACATAAGAACTAAAGTTTATAATATTGTGCTGCACACTGGAAATTTGCTAGAAGAGTATATTTTAGGTGCTCTTACCACACACACAGAAAAAGGTAACTATGTGAGGTGATATAGATGTTAATTTGCTTGACTGTAGTAATCATTTCACTACATGTATGTATATCAAAACTTCATGCTGTCCACCCTACACATAGACAATAAAAAAAGAATATTAGGCGTGACTCAGATACATACTCATAAAAAATTATATGATTCAGTGTTTCTCAGATTTTAGCAATATTCCATCACCTATCAAGGAGTTTTAGAAACATATGTTTTACATTATTCAGATACAAAATTTTATGAGAAACCCCATTTTAAATAAAATCTAAAAAGAAAAATAATAATTTGTTGTTTCTTAAATATGTAGAAATATTAAGCTCCCTGAGTTGAAGAATCATTGCCCTTATCCATTCTACTGACCACACTTGACTCTCCTTCTAGCACCTATCCATCACATAGAATTTTCCAATGGCAGTGATAAAGGTTGAGTTCTCTCCCTTCCCCAGCGTCATTACACTCTATGACTCTAAAAGATGTGCAGTTAAGAATTATATATGAACACAGATCATGTAGAAAATGATACAAATGTTGAATATTTAAAAAATAATGATAGAGTTCTAAAAGCACAAACTTATGGGATGAATAAAGCTATTTCTAGAAATATATTCAGAGCCACAAGTACCATTATCATTAAATAAAAATTTGTTAAATGAAATATTCAAGTTATAAGATATCAAAAAACAAAAGAAAAAGTGTAAGAAAAGCAGGAAAGGAGAGATAATAAAGGTAAAAACAAAATGAATTAATTGGCATATTGAAAAGCAGCAGAATTGACAAATAAATCCAAAAACTGGATTCTTGGGGGAGGTGAAGCAATAAATAGAAAAACCACTGGCAAGTAAAATTGAAGGACACAATATAGAAAAAATGTTCATCACATGTACCCCCAAACCTAAAATGCAATAAAAAAAAAAGAAAAGAAAAAAAATGTAAAATTAAAAATGGGATCTAAAATGGCAAATAAATGGAAGAACTAAAAATAAGATATGTATGTGAAGTCAATGAGATTTGAAAATCTCGAGATACACAATTCTCTGAGTTTTTTTCTCTAAAAATATTTAGGAAAAATATTTTATGGCAAAACTGACTTAAAAGAGCAGTAGAAAATGTAAAAGAAAATTTCCAAATAAAATTCTGGGCCTAGATGTTTTATGAGAATTTTTTTTCCCAAAATTTCAAGGAATAAATAGTTCATATGTTATTTATTCAATATTTTACATAACCTAGAGGAAGAGGAAAAGTTTTCCAATTTGCCTATAAACACTGGTACTAAAAAATTAACAAAAGTAATATAAATATGAAAAACTCTAACAAAATTTATAATTACAGTTTTAAAAATAACTATAAAACTAAAATATGAGCAAATAAAATGATGCAGTACATTTAAACAAGACTATACCATGACTAGAGTTTATTTCAATTACAAATTTGAAAAGCAAAATCTAATAAGATATTCCATGAAATAAAATGCAAGGTATCATAACAGACCAAACTCCTAATAGACTAGAATGATATCTTTAATGAAAAAGGGTATTTTAAATCAATAGTCAATAGAATACTTAATATGAAATATTAAAAACAACTGCATAAAGTAAAATTACATCAAAAATGCTATTACCTCTCTATTACTTAATATTATTCTTGGCATTCAAAGCAATGAATGTATTAAGGGTGGATGCAGGTGGGTGGCAAAGAGACATATAACTACCAAAAGGGAAGAGAAAACATATCAACTGAAATGTGACTACACCTAAAAGTTCAACAGAGAGAAGTTACAAAATTAACCAGCCAAATTACATAGCATCCCTAAATATCACAAAAGGAAAATAGAATGAAAAATATCTCATTCACAAGAGTAAGCAAAAATATTAAATATAATCAAGAAAACATGAAAGGAAATGTGCAGAATCTGTATTTTAAAGACAAAATATTATTGAGAGACATAAAATAACAGAATAAATGACTTTGAATGGAGCAATTCAATACTATAAAGATGTCAGTTCATCCTACCATTTTATATAGATGTAAAATAATTTTTTAACAAATCACTTTGGAATTTTAATTAACAACTTGATAAAATAAAGATAAACTTTGAAGACGTACGAAAGCACCTTAAAGAAAAATTATGAGTGTCATCTTGCAATACTTACTTTTGAAGGATACTAAAGTTACAGTGATTAATATAGCATAGTACTAATAAAAGTTTAGATAGGAAAATCAATGGAATAGAACTAAAATTTTAGAAATGGTTCCAAATATGTAATCAGAGTATAATAAAAGATGCTATTTCAAGTCAGAGGAGGTAAGATGGGTTATTTAATAAACAGTACAGATATTTGGTTAACTGCTTGAGAATAAAATTAAGTTATATTTTTAGTTGACATTATTCATCAAAACATATTTAAGATGTATTATATAGTTAAATGTTTAAAAATATAGCTACCTAAGGATGAAAACATAGCAGAATATTGTTCAATTTCAGGATGAGGAAGCCTTTCTAAACAAATCCCCAATAGAAAAAAGCATTTAAAAAAAGGATGGAAAGATTGACAACAAAACCAGAAACTAAAACAAATGACAAAATGCAACATATATAACAAATAAAGGTTAATACAATTAAAACATATATTAAGACTTAGATAACACTGAGAACTGGACAAGTCTTTTAAAGGAAAAATGGGAAACCAACATTAATATGCAGTTCACAAAGGAAGAGAAATTTAATTGCAAATAAATGCATATAAAACACCTCATTCTCACTAATAGTCAAAAAACTCATTAAAAGAACAATGATATGTTGTTGTTTTCCCCTATAAAAATGGCAAGAAAATTTTAAATTAACAATACCTGTTATTGAAGGAAAGAGAATAAAAACTTGCAGATACTACTGCTGAGAGTACAAAATACTATGCTCTTCTTGAAGGGTAACTGGCAATATGAATCAAAAGTCTTTTTATAAAGAACAAACTCTTTGGCCCAGGAATCTAACTTTTAAGAATATAACCTAAAGAACCACTAATAAGTTGAAAAGTCTTAATAAAAATGTTATCTGTTTTCAAGATAGCTGTTTTTATACCAACAAACAATAAAAACAACTTAAATGTTGCAGAAAAGTCTCAGTTACATTATGAAAATCTCACTTTATACAATACTTTCTGCCAACAAAAATAATATTTAGAAGATAATGCAATCTCAGGGAAATTCATAATATTTCATTAAATGGGGAAAACAGATTACAAAAAATTTATAATGGGAGATTCTAATTTTATGGGGAAAAGTTAACATAAGTATGCATAAGTTAAAATGGAAAACTATACAATAAGATACAGGTAGAATTAAATGACAATTTCACTATCTGTGTGTTTTTCCATGTTTCTTACAAATAAACGCATATGAATTTTGTAATCAGAAAAATGTAAGAGCTATCAAAAATACACAATGCTTGAGATATAATATTAAATACTGATAACCTATGATAGTATGTATTCCTCAAAGATATAATTTCAATCACTTTAAAATTTCAGGATAATGATAAGTAATTAGGTGGATAATAACTGGCCTGGTTTCCACTAGAATAAAAATGTATGTTGACTTTTGGCAGTGGTTTATTTAAACTATTTAAATATTATTTAACTAATTTTTCCATTTTTCAAATAATATATTATTGGTATATTTTCTGTAGAATATATTAGGATATATGAAGAAATGATAATGTAGAATAAATAAAGATAAATTTAGTAAGAATCTTATCTTTTATGCCCATAAGAAACTCAATATACAAATGAATATTCACATATCACAAAGAATCCAGAAAAAAAAAAGGTTAAAGAATTTGAAAAGCCTAATTTTTCATGTGGTTCACTTTTGTGATTTATACATTTTAAGTATCTGAGACTAGCACATTTTTTAAATTTTGAATTCAAAATTAGAATTAAATATAAAGAAAGTAAGTGGGGGAGAAAACATACCAGGAAGTACAAAAACTTCATATTGAATAACTAACATAATAAAATGTTAGTTTTCACATTACTAAGAGAAAACAGGACCCTCATCATTCATGTTGGAAAAAGCTTGCCTTTGTACAAACCATTTCTGTTCTCACTGTTATAAAAAGGAATGACTTTGGAAAGAGAAGAAAACACAGAATGACGTGCAAAGTAGCAAACACCATGTTATTGCAGCTGGATGGAGAATATATCACTAATGACTTTCTTTCTACCCATCAATAAGTTGAATTTTTTTTTTCTAAAACAGCAAGTCGTCTTTATGAGTACCAAACAGAAGCAGGGGGAACTCAAAATAATATCCAATTTCCACTGATTTTGATACATAATTAGTTAATGGAATAGTTATTAATTATTTGCTGGGAGATAAGATGACTTCCTTTTCTCTTCATTTGAGTTGAACATGACATGCCTGAAAACTAGGAAATTTTCTGTAGTAAATTCTAAATAACATTTACATTAGATAATTATTATCAAATTTTCATCTTAACTCAGATATTACTCACAACCAATAGGAAGATTCACCTAAAGTTGTTCAATAAATTTAGAAAACTAATGTAATTAAGTACCCGAATTGTTAGTGCAAATCACAGTGATGACTGTCCATAAGGGATGACAGATAGAGTTAATGAGTCATCATGAATTTCATTCATAATTCAAAAAAATTAATAATACAGCACTTCTTCTCCATAAATGAATCAGCAAGAGTTTGGTCACCAGGCAAAAACTGTAACTCTAGACAAGTTACCTTTAACTTACTATCTGAATGGATTGCGATAGTCCACTTCTTAACATGTCTAAAAATAATAACATCAATCACATATATTCAAAAGTAAAGATGTTTATTGTCATCTGAGTCAAAGACCATGAAATGCTAAACCTCATGAAATCTGAGGTTTAATCAACATAGGATCCTGTGTGTATATTAACAACCACCACAACTTAAACTCATGAGTACTTTCTTAAGTGCCAGGTACTGTTCTAAGAGCAATACATGTATTAACTCTCTTAATGAGCCTATGAAGGAAGTACTTTTATTATCCTCATTTTATGGATGAGGATTATAAAACATAGAAAAGGTCAAGTATGGTGGGTCACGCCTGTAATCCCAGCACTTTGGGAGGCCGAGGCAGGCAGATCAGGAAGTCAAGAGATTGAGACCATCCTGGCTAGCATGCTGAAACCCTACTAAAAATACAAAAATTGACTGAGCATAGTGGTGCACCTGTAGTCCCAGATACTTGAGAAGCTGAGGTAGGAGAATTGCTTGAACTCAGGAGGCAGAGGTTGCAGTGAGCTGACATTGTGCAACTGCACTCCAGCCTGGCGACAGAGCAAGACTCCTTCTCAAAACACAAACAAAAATAAGACAAAAAAAAAACATAGAAAAGTTCAGTGGCTTGTCCAAAGTTACTCATCCAGTGACAGAGCTACAATTTGAATCAAGGTAAACAGGCTTCAGAATTCCCCCATAAACCGTTATGTATAGCACATCCTAGAAACATTTTTAAAGGTGCAACAGGAAACCCATTTTGATTAGAGGAAATTCAAAATAATTTGGATTCATAAATTAAGCTATTATTACAATTTTAAGAGGAAAACCTAAGACTATCTTTAGCTTAATTTACTCATCTTTTCACATAAGGTTTTTATACTTTTTTTGTGGGGTAAATTAATGAGGCAGCATATCCCATAAGTTATATGTTTATAGACTAATACAAAAAGTAGAGAAAATTTTCAGTTTGTAAACACTGCAAAGAAAAGAAGTTCAGAAACGTGTAACACATTCACCCTCTCACATACAATCAAATGTTAGATGTAAGACTTTAGTGTTATGGTACAGAAGATCAGCAAATACATTGTTATGCAAAATAACATCACTGCTGTGACATGTTTGATATATTTTATGGTGTACCTTTAATTTCTCCAAGGAGTTCACTGGTATTTAGTCTTTCCATTTTTTCCTTCCAATCTTTTGAAAGTAGTTTTTCCATGCAGGAGGAATCTATTAAAATACAAAAGTAAGTATTAAAAATATATATTTATTACAAATTTAGAAAGTTAGTTTATGGAGAAATTTTCTCATTTAAGAATGCACAAAGCTGTTTTGTTGCTGTTGCTTTAACCCCAGGATATAGAAAATTACATTATTCTATAATATGTATTATAAAATACCACAACAAAATTTATTTTCACCAGATAATTATTTTAACTATCATCTAGGAGAAAAAAGATAATGCTTTAATATTCAATCAGGATTTGTTATTTCTTAGACTGATAGTACAGAATAGAGGGCTCTTTCCTATGAGTTTAACTTTAGATACTCCTTTTAATCCAGGCAATTTTTTTTTAAGTCCAAGCAAAATGTATGTGCTGTGCAAGAAACAATAAGAGATATTCAGGAGAGAGAGGCCAATCTGTAACCACTTAGTTCTTATAAAAGAGATCTAACTTTTGTAAAATACTCAATTAGAGCCAAACAAGAAGAAAATAAAACTAAAATGTTCTCTGATCCCTAGTAATGAAAACTGCTAAAACGTTTCTCTTATATAAAAAGTGATACATATTTGTATTAAGTAAATACCTGTATAAATGCCATTTATTATTTGCCCTACTGTACTTCTCAATAACATACTAGAATATAGGGAGTAATTACAACTGTTTTTATAAAGATTCATAAAGGTTACAGAAATCCAAACTTTAGAATGTCCTGATAATTACCAAATTTTTCTCAATCAGTTATTTCTGGTCTTTATGTAGATGGATTAGCAACTGGGGCTACTGCTTACAACTATTTATTTGTACTTTTTAAGCCTCAAATCTTAACAAATAGGTCATGTTTCCAAAAAGGAATGCAGATTTAAATACTAAATCCTTAGTGCAAAGCATACTCCCATAAAACTTTAACATTCCAAGTGTCAAAATTCTGATAACTTTCTTTTAAAATTATATTTAAAACAGTTACTCCAATTCTAAATGCCTTTTCTCTCTCTCACATCAGCACCTATCTCTTTAGCATTTTCCCTTTCATTTTTTTTCTCCAGCTTCTAAATCCTCCTTGAATTTTTCAGAATGACAGTAAGGTCAAGATGGATCTAGAGGGTTTTAGAAGCTAGATAAGCTTCAGAAAAAGATAGTGAGCTCTGGCTAAGAGATGAGAAAACCACTGCATGGTTAGAAAGTATTGGTGAAAAACAATTAACATTTGTCTGTGACATGATCAATTAATCAAAGAAGGGACAGAATCCAGATCAGCATGTCGTGAAAACGGCTGATGAAGAACAACCATTTGAACTGGCTATCACAGAGCTAAAGTTCTTTCTAAATAGAACACAGCTTGACTTTATTAAATGAAACCTCCATGCCCATCCCCTTACTTCTTCCCTCCCCTTTTCCTTCCTTTCTATCTTCCTTCTTCCTTTACTCCATTCTTTCCTATTATTTTCTTAGTCTTCAACAAAGGATCTACTACTGTGCATCAAAATTGCATTCAGAGTACTATTCCAATGGGGCCTACATACATATGCATATGTCCAGGTTGTATTTAATTGCTGAAATAGTCTCTTACTATTTTTTATTCAAATTCAGAAATGAGATTTACGTTTTTTTTATACCTAGTTTGTTTTTATGCTAAAGTCATAAAAACGATAATACTAAGAGTTATGAAGTGATTCTTCAAATCCATGCCTGTCACATATTACTATTTCTCAAATCAGGTTTGAATTTCTGAAAGAGATTAATATAACATTAGATTATGGATAAGAATAATCAACAAAAAGTTTTTATTTTCACACCCTACCCAATTTTTTTTTTTACCCTTTCATACAACATATCAGTGCACTAAGCTGGTAATTACTGATACAGTTACAAAAGCATAACTGGTTTAGCTAAAATTTGAGTTGAGAGCATACATTATGGTAGTCAAAGATAAAAGCACAATTTATTTGTAATAATAGCAAATTTAGAGCAAGTCCATATACTAGGATTAAATGCACACTAGGATGTAAAACAGGCTAAAATATGTCTCTCATTTCTATAAATAGACTTGAAATCTTTTAGAGCTCCAAGAAAAGAATGCTAAAACTTCATGGGAGAAAAAGAAAGCTATATGAACAACAGGAACACACACTTCAAACATAAATCAAATCATGTGGACACAGCTTTACATAAAAGCTACTCATTAATAAAATGGTTAATAATGTCAAAGCGTTTCACATTCCTATTAGAAAATTAATCCTTACTGCAATGCTCAGTTAATCTAGCTATATGAGTTCCCATTTCAGTAGAAGAAACTGAGGGAAAAAAATAAAGCAGCCTTTGCATATCTACATTTTCAGACATGAAAATATTTAATAGCAATCACTGATTGCCTTTATCTATAGGACAATAAAAGTTACTACATACAACCTTATCAATGTTTATTCTCAAGACTAGGAGATTCTAGGAAGACTCAAACCTGTAAGAAGGTCTCTTGACAGATGACTGCTTTCTACCCCATTATCCGACTGCCAAACCTCTAGGGGCGCACCATCATTGGTGCTAAGCACTCTCCATGTAATAATGTAAAGCAAGTAGGATGAGAGAAAAAGGGCCGAAAGAAGTGGATTGTTACTAAGCACTGTATAAGCAAAGGACGCTACTGCCACCACCAAAAGAGTTTCTGATTTGAAATGAGGAAATATGTAATAGATACCAAGTTACAAATAAAATTTATATTTTCAAATTTCTATCTGAAAACAATATCCAGGTAAGGGTACAAATTAAAAGTATTACTATTCTAAAGTCATATTGAAACAGAAAATGCCAAAATTAATTCCTCTTTGAAAGAATCTGTTTCCATTAACCAATATTTATTCAATGAAATGCTGGACTTTACCTTCTCTAATTTTTACAAATAATATTGATGAAAAGGGTACTATCAAAAATCAAGAGCAAGACTTCAGTTCTCACCTATATTTTAAGCAAGGATGTAAATGTTTTGATATGTTATAAATTATAAGTTGCATTGTTTCTGCTTTTTTCTTTTCTTTTTCAAATTTATCTCTTTCAAGAAATTTGAGAAAAAAGGAAGATACAATTCAGAACCATTTTATTTTTTAAATATCTGCATAATAAATTACAAAGCAAAGTTTCTGCTTCCTAAGTACTTAGGTTTCAGGCCAGGTAAGTCAAGAATGCTTTATCACAGCTGAGTAATGCTTTTGCTAATTAACTTAGTAATTAATTTCATGATGTAAGAAAAATGAAAAGAAAGAGTATGTGAGATATTGATTTCCTAATTGTATGATGATATTTTAGAAACAATTTTAAATTACTTCTAGTTAGACAAATCTGCAGCAGTATTAACTCCTATACTGTACAAAGTAATTTCAGATAGATCAAAAAATAGATAAATAAATTGTCATTAAAGTTGCAACATGGGGAAGAGGAAGAGATAATGTGACAAATGTTTATTGCATTTTATAACAATCTGCCTATAAGCAAACACATTATTCCTTTTACCTCAAAGTGATATTTAAACTTAGAAATGCTAAAACATTAGAAACATGACATAAAAGATATCTTCAAACTATTTTAGTGAGGAAAACAATCACTGCTGGCTCCATGTACAGATTTTCTATTGCTTTATTAACACTTTGAGAAAATAGTAAAGCCATTCTTTTTATTTTTACCATAAGAATCATAAATTTTGAATGCAATAAATTTTTCTATTTATCCAAGAACAATGATAACTTATCAAAAGTATCCATGACCTTGGTTTACAATTAAACCCAGCAAAAATATATTTATATCCCTACGGATTATCCATCCCACATTTTTCATTAGGAAACACAGAGTTGCACACGCCAGTTACTGTACATTTTTCCACAGTGGCAAGTGCTCCACAATACAGTGGGATAAAATTGGAACTTGGAGAGCTTGAAGAGCACTCTTAAATTTTAATTAAAACCCTCCAAGCTCACTAAAAATAATTAGACACTAAAATGCGCCAGTTTTATTTTGAAGTCACTATAACGTACAAAGCACACTCCCTGACGACTGCTCATGCTCTTCCTCTCTCCCCCTCTCTCCCTCTCTCTCCAATGAAACAACTGATTTTCCAAATAAGAACAAGGGGGTATAAATAGAGGCTGTTTTCAGGCCTGCTCCTCACGCTGGGAAGCTGACAGAAAGACAGCGGAGTGGGTTTTTCAGACTACACCAAATAAACCTAGAATAACTTCCCCAACCAAGAGTACGAATCACTAACAAACTCTAGATAAATTCAGTCTGCAAGTAACACCACGAGTTATATCACTGATCTTTTTTGATCCAAAAGTCAAATCTTTCACCTCTTAAATGTTTTTGCTATCTTAAAATATCTCATACAATGCTATATTCCATACTATTTTTAGCCAAGCAGCAAGAGAAAGCATGCCTTTCCCATACAGCAGGGCAATGATATAAACATCAACACAGATGCTCTGCCAGGAAGAGCTGGACTTCTCAAGCACTTGATCATTAAGGAATGCACCAACTGTTTTGGATAATCTCGTGCCAGCTCCCCTTTTGCTCCACACTCCCCCTCTGGGAGTGGCCAATCTTGCCCTGGTCCTAATTTTTCATTTTACTCCTCCATAACCCCCCTCCCCCATTACCAAAAAGATGAGAAATGGCATTTATGCCTAGCAATGAAAAAGCAGGCTCACTTCCCCAAACAGACCAAAACTTTAAAACAATTAACCCTCCCCTCTTCTTTCAGATAAATTACTAAGTATAAAATGCAATCTGTTTCCTTTGTTTACTCAATATGAACAATTTGTAAATGACTCAAGGATAAAATTCAGAAAATGTTGTGCTAAATTAGAACCATTATAAACATGCTAATGACTCAATGGTTGAGTAAAACATGCATGATCGGTGTGAAAAAAAATAGATTTAGTTCCTGTGAAAATTCTGTTGTGCTGCCTTAAAACGATTTGGTCATTAAATCAAATATATTCCTTCCAGGAAAAATGTTAATTCCAAAACCACTTTACTAGATAATAGAGTGTATGTGTGTGTGTGTGTGTGTGCGTGTCTAAGTTATTGGAAATGTAATTAGAACTGTTAGATGCAAGATTGTGGCATGCTTATAAGGCAGAAAAAGCCCGACACCACATTTGAAACCTGTACACACACATACAGACATTATTATAATCGACGTAATATTCTCTCTACACATGATTTTTATCTGCCAAAGTCTTAGATATTTTTTTCATAGGCATTCCTTAAAACTGGTACTTAATATACATCAATGAAAGTCACATTGTTCTATAAGTGCAGGTAAGAAGTACCTCTTTTTATCTGCTTTCCAAGGCTGCCTCACACCTATAACAATAACAGGAATTGTTCAAAAGCAACTTCTCAAATTTCCTTCAAGCACAACTGCTACCAATGCCAATATAGAAAAAAAGGAAAACATACAGCAGGTTATTCAGAAACATATGGCCTGGTGCTATAGCTAAAAGAGACTTCAATGATCATGAAGACCAATACCCTCATTTCAGAAATGAGAAAACAGAGTCAAGATAAGGAAGTTACCTGCCTTGCCAATGTCAAAACGTTGGCGGCAGAGCTCTAACTTCAGTTCAGTGCTTGTTTTGCTGACATGACTATTTAAATCATTATTTGATCATAGGTTTCACTGTTCCCACAATGTAGTATCCAAAACGGGAAAATAAAAAATTTGTACTTATTATTTGCTTCAGATATGGAGTAAGACACTCTAATTCTTTGGAGAGAGGTGCAAAAAAATCCAAGATATTGCAATGAAAACCAGTAGTGGTCAACTGCCAACTCCCTATGCACACTGACTTATGCTGGTTTTCCTTTTCTCCACGTTTCTTTCTCCATAATGCTTTATTTTGTTTAAATTAAAAGCTTCCTTTTCTGAATACCATCCACTAATGAATAGGTAACAGCTTACTAAAAATACTGTTGAACTCATAAGGTAATTCCTTCCAAAGTAAGTTTTATTTTTATCTATCAGAAGTATACGTGCAGCCTGAAGCCTTGGTTTTTCACTGTGGCTCATTGCCCAGGAGGCCTTCAAATGTGCCACAATTTTAATGGAATAAAAATGTCCCATTAGAAATTACGGCTGTCCATGTTGCTAAAATATTACTTGCCATGACATCTTCTCTACACCCTATTTTCTGCTCCTGCTCTTTGGGCTTTGGGTTCTACAAATATTTATTTTACTTTTAAAATGCATACTTCATTGTGTGGGGTTTTTTGTTTTGTTTTGTTTTGTTTTGAGACAGTTTCGCTCTTGTTGCCCAAGCTGGAGTGCAATGGCAGGATCTCGGTTCACCACAACTTCTGCCTTGCGGGTTCAAGTGATTCTCATGCCTCAGCCTCCTGGGATTACAGGCACGCACCACCATGCCCAGCTGATTTTTTGTATTCTCAGTAGAAATGGGGTTTCACCATGTTAGCCAGGCTGGTCTTGAACTCCTGACTTCAGGTGATCCACCCGCCTTGGCCTCCCAAAGTGCTGGGATTACAGGCGTGAGCCACTGTGCCTGGCCACATCACTGTCTTTATTTTTTAACTGTATTCTAATTTCTGTGAAAATAATAATTTTTGTATCCAGTGTGTCCTATATTCTTTATTTTGTTTGGTTTTTGTTTGTTTGTTTGTTTTTTGGTGGTGGGGGGGGAATGTTTCTGACTGCTGTTGTCTTGATGAGAGTAGTCAATCATAGTTCTGTGTTGCCTGCCTTCTACAGCTCCCCTTACCCACACAGAGAAATTCGATCCAATCATAATTACCTGCTGGAACTACCTAAAGGCTCTCTTATGCTCAGGTTGGAAGCTATAAGCATGTGGATCTCGAACAATCATGACCATCCTACCTGGCACATAAAGCCTGCTTGCGATAAGAGTGAATGAAGCCAAAAATATAAAGAAAAGTAGAAAGGAGCAGCAATAAGAATGAATAGAAAAAAAATCTTTACGTCATGTTAGCACACTTACATCCCAAAATAGATAAAACAGAATTTTATTCCTGGACTTTTGGTAATGTAATTCCCATTAATTTGAGTTGGGTTTCTGCAAGTTGCAATTTTAAAAAAATCTGAGCAATATGGAAACCATAAGCAAAAGTGCCATACATACACAACAATGTGTTATATTCTAAATTTTAACCATCTAGAAATAACCAAAGCATTAACTTGCACTACCACATTAAAATATTTATTATGTATACAGTCATAAGCTGCATAAAGAGAAACTGCACATACAATGGTGTCTTGAATAAGAGTATAATGTCATATTTTTACTGTACCTCTTCTATGTTTAGATCCACAAATATTTACCATTGTTATAATTGCCTACAGTATTTAGTGCAGTAACATGCTGCACAGGTTTGTAGCCTAAGAGCAATAGGGTATACCACATAGCCTAGGTGTGTACTAGGCCATACCATCTAGGTTTGTGTAAGTACCCTCTATGATGTTTGCATGACAAAGAAATTGCCTAAGGATGCATTTCTCTGAATGTATCCTCATTGTTAAGCAACATGTGACTGTACTTTGAAATAAATCTCTTGCTTCATTGAAAGATATACAAAGACCTTAAGGTAAATGTTTACAGCATTGCTACTTACAATTACCTCCCTATATGAATTAGGATTTTCTGAACATGATGCAACCAAAAGAAAACACAGCAGAAAATAAGTAAAAACTGAGGCTCACTAAAAAAAAAAAAAAAAAAAAACTTTCATTTTGAGATCAGCAATCCCCAATTTCAAAGTTATATGTTCCAAACTGCTTCACTGTTCTGATTAATTGACTTTATATTTGATGTTATAATATTAAATTATAAAATAAGTTTTTACTGATAAAATATCAATTTTTATCTATTTTACATAATATATTGGCAACCCGCAAAAGATCAATTTAAAACAAGAATATATTCGTCAATTTGTTTTTATGGATCCTTTAAAGTTTGACCCTGGTGATTAATTTCCTATTATTCCATCTACACGAAACTTGTTTTTGTCCAAATGAGTACACCAAGCATGCCTCTCTCCACTCTACATACCTGTGCTTTTTCACTTCCCCGCTTTGATCATGACATGCTCCTGGCCTGAATGTCTCCCTGCTTTTGACACTTAACAAAAAACCCTCGTATTCTACAGTGCCTCCATCAAATGCCACCTCCTCAATTATGCCTTGATTCATCACTTCAAACATAAATTTTCATCCCCTCAAGCAAAATAATTAACACTTGCTGAGCACATATCTGTCAGGCATTGTATTTTTTATATTCTCATCTATCAATCAACTCCTTTAATTTGATATGAATTTCATAATTCCTTTTACATCTACTACTACTAGTACTTATCAGTTTTTACCACCATTTGATTAATTATATGATCAAGTTTATACCACAATATGATAACTACACATTAACTTCCTTGATGGTTAGGGAATGTTGCTGATACCACTTCGTGGTTTTCCATAATGCTTAACCCAGAGCTCTGCTCATATTAAGTGATAAAACTAATTCCCTGATATACAAAAAAAGAATATAACTATTGTGTGTCAAGCAGCTATAAAACTAGTTTTTTTTCAAATTAACTATATTATTCATGTATCATTTATATATAATAAAATAAAGCTATTTAAAATATAAATTTAATAAGTTTTGACAAATTATACATTCACATAGTCGTATCCCCCTAAAAGAAGATACAGAACATTTCTAAAAAGTTATCTTATGCACCCATTTCAGGCAATTATCCATGCTCCTGGACTCAGGCAACCACTGATATGATTTCTATCACTATAAAATAGTTTTGTCTATTCTTGAATTTCATAAAAATGAAAGTATACAATATATTCCTTTTTGGATATTGATTCAGTCAGTCAGCATAAAGTTTTTGAGATTCATTCATGTTGCAGCATGAATTAGTAGTCTGGTCTTTTTTTAATTTTTGTTTTATGAATACACCACAACTTGTGTATCTATTCATCTGTCTATGGACATGCGGGTTTTTTCTAGTTTATAGGTATTAGACGTAAAACTAATACACAAATTTATTCACAAGTCTTTTTATAAATATATATATATATTCCCCTTTAAAAATTGAATTTCCTCTAAAAGTGGGATAGCTATGTGCCTGACTCTATTTTTATAAAGGGTCAAAAAGTTTTCCAAAGTGGTTGCACCATTATATACCTCCACCAACAAAGTATGAGAGTTCTAGTTGTTTCATATCCTCACCAATATGTCTTAGTGTTAGAATGTTAGTCATCCCAGAGGGTATAAAGTGGTATTTTAGTGTAGTTTTATTTATATTTCCTTAATCACTAAAATATTGAGCATATTTTCATATGCTTTTTGACCATTCATATATATTTTGCCCATTTTTACATTGGATTGTAAAGTCATCTCTCAAATATATGTAATGTAAACATTTTTACCTAGTCTACAGCATGCCTTTTTATTTTCACAAGGTGTCTTTTGAGGAGCTAGAGTTTTCACTTTACTGTGATTTAATTATCAAACTTTTTATGACTAGTATTTTCTGGATTATCTCTATGAAATCTTTGTCTGTATCAATATCACAAAGATTTTTTCTTGTGTTTTCTTCTAGAAACTTTAGAATTTAGTTTTATATTTAGGTCTATGATCAATTTTAATTTATTTTGTATGTATGCTATGACGTAAAAGATAGTTAATTTTCTTTTTTATAAATATCTAGTTGTTCTAGTATCACTTGTCAAAAAGATTATCTTTTCCCCATTAAGTTATCTTGGCTTAACTGCTGAAAATCAAATGACTGTGTGTAGAGTGCATGTGTGTGGGGGGTGTGTGTGTGTGTGTGTGTGTGTGTAGAGCTATTTCTTAATTCTCTTTTCTGTTCTATTAATTCATTATCCTTACTTTAATACCAAACTGTCTTCATTGTTGCAGCCTTGCAGTAAATCTTGAAATCACGTGGAGTAAGAATTTGTTCTTCTATTTCAAATTTGCTTTAGCTATGCTAGGTCCCTTGCATTTTCAGGTAAATTTTGGAATGGGTTTGTCTACCAAAAGAAAAAAAAAAGACTTTCTGGAATTCTGCTTGAATTTGCCTTGAATTTGCAGGTAAATTTTTTAAGATTATTATTTTAAAATTAAAAATGCTCATCATCACTGGTCATTAGAGAAATGCAAATCAAAACTACATTGAGATACCATCTCATGCCAGTTAGAATGGCGATCATTAAAAAATCTGGAGACAACAGATGCTGGAGAGGATGTGGAGAAATAGGAACATTTTTACACTGTTGGTGGGAGTGTAAATTAGTTCAACCATTGTGGAAGACAGTGTGGCGATTCCTCAAGGACCTAGAAATAGAAATTCCATTTGACCCAGCAATCCCATTACTGGGTATATATCCAAAGGATTATAAATCATTCTACTATAAGGACACATGCACACGAATGTTCATTGCAGCACAGTTTACAATAGCAAAGACCTGGAACCAACCCAAATGCCCATCGATGATAGACTGGACAGGGAAAATGTGGCACATATACACCATGGAATATTACGCAGCCATAAAAAATGATGAGTTCGTGTCCTTTGTATGGACATGGATGAACCTGGAAACCATCATTCTCAGCAAACCGACACAAGAACAGAAAATCAAACACCGCATGTTCTCACTCATAGGCGGGTGCTGAACAATGAGAACACCTGGACACAGGGAGGGGGAGCATCACACACTGGGATCTGTTGGGGGGAAAAAGGGGAGGGACAGCGGGGGGTGGGGAGTTGGGGAGAGATAGCATGGGTAGAAATGCCAGATATAGGTGATGGGGAGGAAGGCAGCAAATCACACTGCCATGTGTGTACCTATGCAACAATCTTGCATGTTCTTCACATGTACCCCACAACCTAAAATGCAATAAAAAATATATATATAAAAATAAATAAAATAAAATAAAATTAGTATTTAAAGACATAAACTTCCAAGTATTATTTTAGCTGCATCCCACATATTTTGTTAGGTTGGTTTTTCATTATCATTTAGTTTAAAATATTTTATAATTTTCCTTGTTCTTTCTTCTTTGGTAAATGGTTTATTTAGAAATATGTGGTTTAATTGCCAAATAATTTGAATTTAAAATTGTTTCCTTTTGTTATTGATTTGTAATTTGTTTCCATGTCAGAAAATATACCCCTTATAGTTTCAGTCATTTTATATTTGAGATTTGTTTTATAGTCCAGCATATGCCTTATCTTGGGGATGCTCCTTATTTCCTTAATAATAATAATAATCCAGATGTATTTTAGTGTAGTGTTCTAGCAATATCAATTAGGTTAAGTTGATAATTTTGTTCAGGTCTTCTACATTCTTATACATCTGTCTACTTGTTTTATCAAATTCTAAAAGAGGTGTGTTGAAATTACCAAGAATAATTAGATTGTGGTTGTGTCTTTTTCTTCTTATAGTCCTGTCAATATTTTGCTTCAAGTATTTTGAAGCTGCATTACTATTATATAGACATGCAGGAATATTATGTCTTCTTGGTGAATTGAACCTTTAATCATTATGAAGTGTCCTTCTTTAACTCTGATAATATTCTTTTTCCTGGAGTCTACTTTTATATTAATATAGCTTTTTCAGCCTTCTTATCATTAGTGTTTTCGTGGGACATCTTCAAGGATCCTTTTAACATATTTACATCTTTACATTTATGATGTCTCTTATAGTCAGCATATTAATTGGGTCTTGTTTTTTGTTAATCCAATCTGATAATCTCTGCCTTTTAAAAATTAGTATTAGTCCATTTGGATTTAATGTAATGATTGTTAAGTCTACCATATTGCCATATTTAATGTGTCCTTTATTCCTTTGTTCCTCTTTTCCAGCCTTTTTAATCATTACTTTTTTTTAGATTTCTGCTTATCTCCTCTATTGGTTTATTAACTATACCTCTTTATTTCATTATTTAAATTATTGATCCAGAGCTTATTATATGCATCTTTAACTTACAGCAGTCTACCTTCAAGTAATATACCATTTCAATTACAATGTAAGGAACTTTAAAACTCTTACTTTGTGCTGTTGCTATCATACATATTACTTCTACATGTTTTAAACCTCATAATTCATGGTTACCGTTTATGCTATAGAATCAATCATATTTTGACTAAATTAAGGATTAGAAATTAAATGTCTTATATTTGCCTCCAGAGTCACCATTTACAGTAATCTTCATTTCTTTTTAATATCTAAGTTTCCAAGCCTGGCCAACAGGGTGAAACTCCGTCACTACTAAAAATACAAAAATTAGCCAGGCATGCTGACATGCACCTGTAATCCCAGCTACTTGGGAGGCTGAGGCAGGAGAATCACTTGAACCCAGGAGGCAGAGGTTGGAGTGAGCCAAGATTGTGCCAATGCACTCCAGCCTGGGGTAACAGAGCAAGACTCTGTCTCAAAAAAACAAAAAATTGGAGGATGATCAAAGATGGCTGAATAGGAACAGCTCTGCAGTGCAGTGCCCAGCAAGAACTCAGAGGGTGAGTGATCACCACATTTCCAAACGAATTTTTACTGCCCACAGACCAGGAGATTCCCTGGCAGAAAAATGCCACAAGTCTCCAGCATGGCTGTTTCAGCTGGTGCATCAGGTCTCCGCACAAAAACTCACACAAATCTGGACGTCATTTCAATGGATGCCTGGAACTCCTGGGAGACAGAGTCACCCATTCAACTGGAAAAGAGGGGGCTGAAACAGGGAGCCAGGTGATCTGTCTCGGCGGGTCCTACCCCCACAAAGACCAGCAATCTGAAACACTCTGGATTGAGAGTTTCACAGCAAGCAGAGCTGGACAAGGGATGCTCCAGCTCTGTGGGGGGGAAGGGCATCTGCCATTACCAAGGCAGTCCACCACTACCAAGGCAGTCCGCCATTACTGAGGCAGTCCACCATTACTGAGGCAGTCCGCCATTGCCAAAGCAGTCCACCATTATGGAGGCAATCCACTATTACCGAGGAACTCCGCCATTACAGAGACAGTCCACTATTACTGAGGCAGACCGCCATTACCAAGGCAGTTCTAACTATACCTCTATGAACAAAACCACAAGGAAGCTTGCACAGCAGCTGGACAGAGCCCATGGCAGCTCAGCAACACCTCTGTGGCAGACTGTGACTAGGCTATCTCCTTACTGGGCAGGATACCTCTGAAAAAAGGCAGCAGCACATCAGGAACTTATAAATAAAGCCCCAGCTTCCCAGGACAGAGCACCTGGGGAAAAAGGTGGTTATGAGCTCTGCTGCAGCAGACTTAGAATGTAAAGGATCTCTTCAAGGAGAACTACAAACCACTGCTCAAGGAAATAACAGAGGACACAAACAGATGGAAAAACATTCCATGCTCATGGTTAGGAAGAATCAATATTGTGAAAATGGCCATACTGCCCAAAGTAATTTATAGATTCAACGCTATCCCCATCAAGCTACCTATGACCCTCTTGTAGAAATGGAAAAAAAACCACCTTAAACTTCATATGGAACCAAAAGAGAGCCCGCATAGCCAAGTCAATTCTAAGCAAAAAGAACAAGGCTGGAGGCATCAGGCTACCTGACTTCAAACTATACTACAAGGCTACAGTAATCAAAACAGCATGGTACTGGTACCAAAACAGAGATATAGATCAATGGAACAGAACAGAGGCCTCGGAGGCAACGCCACACATCTACAACAATCTGATCTTTGACAAACCTCACAAAAACAAGCAATGGGAAAAGGATTCCCTGTTTAATAAATGGTTTTGGGAAAACTGGCTAGTCATGTGCAGAAAGCAGAATCTGTACCCCTTCCTTACACCTTACACTAAAATTAACTCCAGATGGATTAAAGACTTAAACATAAGACCTAACACCATAAAATCCCTAGAAGAAAACCTAGGCAAAACCATTCAGGACATAGGCTTAGGCAAGGACTTCATGACTAAAACACCAAAAGCACTGGCAACAAAAGCCAAAATAGACAAATGAGATCTAATTAAACTACAGAGCTTCTGCACAGCAAAAGAAACAATCATTAGAGTGAACTGGAAACCAACAGAATGGGAAAAAATTTTTGCAATCTACCCATCTGACAAAGGTCCATTTTCCAGATTCTACAAAGAACTAAAACAGATTTACAAGAAAAAACAAACCCATTCAAAAGTGGGTGAAGGACATGAACACACACTTTTCAAAAGAAGACATATATGAGGCCAACAAACATATGAAAAAAGGCTTATCATCACTGGTCATTAGAGAAATGCAAATCAAAACTACATTGAGATACCATCTCATGCCAGTTAGAATGGCGATTATTAAAAAATCTGGAGACAACAGATGCTGGAGAGGATGTGGAGAAATAGGAACATTTTTACACTGTTGGTAGGAGTGTAAATTAGTTCAACCGTTGTGGAAGACAGTGTGGTGATTCCTCAAGGACCTAAAAATAGAAATTCCATTTGACCCAGCAATCCCATTACTGGGTATATACCCAAAGGATTACAAACCATTCTATTATAAAAACACATGCACACGTATGTTCAATGTGGCACTGTTTACAATAGCAAAGACCTGGAACCAACCCAAATGTCCATCAATGATAGACTGGACAGGGAAAATGTGGCACATACACACCATGGAATACTATGCAGCCATAAAAAATGATGAGTTCGTGTCCTTTGTATGGACATGGATGAACCTGGAAACCATCATTCTCAGCAAACTGACACAAGAACAGAAAAACAAACACCACATGTTCTCACTCATAGGAGGGTGTTGAACAATGAGAACATATGAACACAGGGAGGGGACCGTCACACACTGGAGTCTGTTGCAAGGGACTAAGGGAAGGACAGCAGGGGGTAGGGACTTGGGGAGGGATAACATGGAGAGAAATGCTAGATATAGGTGATGGGGGATGGAGGCAGAAAGCCACATTGCCTTGTATGTACCTATGCAACAATCCTGCATGTTCTTCACATCTACCCCAGAACCTAAAGTGCAGTAATATATATATATACATATATATATATTTTTTTTTTAATCTAAGTTTCCATCTAGTATTATTTTCTTCAGCCTGAAGAAATTTCTTTAATTTTTTTATAATTAAAATCTGCTGACAATAAATTGCCTGAACTTTTATTTTTCTTAAATATCTTCATTTCACCTTCAGATGTGAATATTTTTTCTAATTAAAATTATAGATTGCAATATTTTTAGGACTTTAAAATATGCCATTGCAATATCTAACTGAATTATTTCTCATATGAGGAATCACTTCTGTATTTGTTCCACTGTATATAACCTATCTTTGGCTACTTCTAAGACTCTCTTTCATTAGTTTCCAGAAGTTTGATTTTGATGTGCTTTGGTATACATTCTTCTCTGTGTTTATAATTCTTGGATCTGGGGGGTTATATTTTTTAACAAATTTATTTATTTTTAATTTTTCATTATTATGGGCACATAATAGTTGTATATATTTACAGGTACATGTGATGTTTTGGTACAAGCATTCAATGTGTAAAGATCAAATCAAGGTAACTGTTGTATTCATCACCTTAAGAATTTGCCATTTCTTTGTGTTAGAAACACTCCAAATCTATTCTAGTTATTTTTAAATACATAGTAAATTATCATTAACTGTAGAAACCCTCCTGTGCTACCAAATATACTAGTTCTTTTTCATTCTAGATATTTTTGTACCCATTAACTATCCCCATTTTATCTCCTGCTCCCCATTATTCTTCCCAGCTACTGGTAATCATTATTCTACTCTTTATGTCCATTAGTTCATTTTTTTTAAGCTCTCACATATGAGTGAGAGTATGTGACAAATATCTTTCGGTGCCTGGCTTATTTTCCTTAACGTAATATCCATTTGTTTAATCCATGTTGTTGTAAATAACAGGATTTCATTCCTTTTTATTACTAAATAATATTGCATTTTGTATATGTACCATATACCACATTGTATATCCATTCATCTGTTGATGGACACTTAGGTTACTTCTGTATTTGGCTATTATGAGTGGTTATTATTATTTGGCTGCAATAAATATGGAAATGCAGACATCTCAATATACCTATTGCCTTTCTGTATTAGTCCATTCACACCCATTCACATGCTGCTATAAAGAACTGCCTGAGACTGAGTAATTTATAAAGAAAAGAGTTTTAGCTGACTAACAGTTCTGCATGGCTGGGAAGGCCTCAGAAAATTTTTAATCATGGCGGAAGGGGAAGCAAACATGTCCATCTTCACATGGCAACAGAAGAAAAATGAGAGCTGAGTAAAGGAGGAAGCCCTTTATAAAACCATCAGATCTCATGAGAACTTACTATCACAAGAATAGCATGGGATAAATCACCTACTATTACCTCACACCAGGTACCTTCCATGACACATGCAGATTATAGGAACTACAATTCAAGATGAGATTTGGGTGGGGACACAGCCAAACCATATCATTCGGCCCCTGGTCCCTCCCAAATCTTATGTCCTCACATTTCAAAACACAATCATGCCCTTCCAACAGTCCCCAAAATCTTAACTCATTTCAGCATTAACTCAAAAGTCTAAGTACCAAGTCTCAACTGAGACAAGGCAAGTCCCTTCTGCCTATGAGCCTGTAAAATCAAAAGCAAGTTAGCTACTTCCTAGATACAATGGGAGTACAGGCATTGGGTAAATACACCCATTCCAAAATGGGGGAAATTGGCCAAAATGAAGGGTTTACAGGCCCCATGCAAGTCCAAAATCCAACAAGGCAGTCATTAAACCTTAAAGTTCCAAAATGACCTCCTTTGACTACATGTCTCACATCCAGGTCATGCAGATACAAGAGGTGAGCTCCCATGACATTGGACAACTCTACTCCCGTGGCTTTCCAAGGTAAAGCCCAACCCCTGGCTGCTTTCACTGGCTGGCATTGAGTGTTTATGGCTTTTCCAGGCACAAAGTGCAAGCTGTCAGTGGATCTACCATTCTGGGGTCTGGAGAATGGTGACCCTCTTCTCACAGCTCTACTAGGCAGTGCCCCAGCGGGGACACTGTGTAGGGGTTCCAATCTAACATTTTTCTTCCACACTGCCCTATCAAAGGTTCTCCATGACAGCTCCACCTCTGCAACAAACTTCTACCTGTGGACATCCTGGTGTTACCATACAGTCTCCAAAATCTACGCAAAGGTTCCCAAACCTCAATTCTTGACTACTGTGCACCCTCAGACCCAATATCACATAAAAGCAACCAAAGCGTGGGCCTTGTACCCTCTAAAGGAACAGCCTAGCTTTGCTTTTACCCCTTGTAGCCACAGCTACAGCTGAAGCAGCTGGAACAAGGATATCATGTCCCAAGGCTACACAGAGCAGGGGGGCCATGGGCCTGGCCCACAAAACCATTTTTCCCTCCTAGGCCTCTGGGCCTGCAATGAGAGGAGCTGCTGTGAAGGTCTCTGACATGCTCCAGAGACATTTCCCCATTGTCTAGGTGATTAACATTTGGCTCCTTGTTACTTATGCAAATTTCACAGCAGGCTTGAATTTCTCCCCAGAAAATGGGTTTTCTTTTCTATTGCATCATTAAGCTACAACTTTTCCAAACTTTTATGCTCTGCCTCCTCGTGAACACTTTGCTGTTAAGAACTTTCTTCTGCCAGATATCTTAAAGCATCACTCTGAAGTTGAAAGTTCCACAAATCTCTAGGGAAGGGACAAAATGCCAGTCTTTTTTTAAGGCATAGCAAGAGTCACCTTTGCTCCAGTTCCCAACAAGGTTCTCATCTCCATCTGAGCCCACTTCAGCCTGGACTTCATTAACCATATCACCATCAGAATTTTGGTCAAAGCCATTCAACAAGTTTCTAGGAAGTTCCAAATTTTTCCACATCTTCCTATCTTCTTCTGAGCACTCCATATTGTTCCAACCTCTCCTGTTATCCAGTTCCAAAGTCACTTCCACATTGTTGAATATCTTTATAGCAGAACACCACTCTACCAATACCAACTTACTGCATTAGTCCATTCTCACACTACTAAAAAAACTGCCCAAGACTGTAATTTATAAAGGAAAATGATTTAACTGACTCCTAGTTCTGCAGGGCTGGGGAAGTCCCAGGAAACTTACAATCATGGTGGAAGGGGAAGCAAACACATCCTTCTTCACATGGCAGCAGGAAGGAGAAGAATGAGAACTGAGTGAAGGCGGAAGCCCCTTATAAAATCAGATCTCATGAGAACTTACTATCATGAGAATAGCATGGAGGAAACTGCCTCCATAATTCAATTACCTCCCATCTTGTCACTCCCATGACACATAGGATTATGGGAACTACAATTCAAGATGAGATATGGGTGGGGGACACAGCCAAATCATGTCATTTTCTTTTGGATTTATATACAGCACTGGGATTGCTGAATCATAAGGTAGTTCTTTTTTAGTTTTTCTGAGGAACCTGCATAGTGTTCTCAATAGTGGTTATACTAAATTACATTCCCACAGACAGTATATGAGAGTTCCCATGTCTCCACATCCTTACCAGCATTCAGTATCACCTGGCTTTGTATATAAGCCATTTTAACTGGAGTGAGATGATACTTCATTGCAGGTTGTATTTGTATTTCTCTGATGATTAGTGATGTTGGGCATTCTTTCATTTACTTGTTTGCCATTTGTATGTCTTCTTTTGAGAAATATCTACTTAGATATTTTGCCCATTTTTAAAATTGGTTTATTGGACTTTTTCCTACTGAGGTTTTTTAGCTCCTTATATAGCCTGGTTGTTAATCCCTTCTTAGACAGGTAGTCTGCAAATATTTTCTACCATTCTGTGAATTGTCTGTACACTTTGTTAATCATTTCCTTTGCTGTGAAGAAGACTTTTAGCTTGATATAATCCCATTTGTTCATTTTTTATTTGATTCCTTGGGCTTTTGAGGTCTTACTAAAAGAATCTTTGCCCAAATCAATGTCCTGGAGCGTTTTCCATTGTCTTTTTCCAGTAACTTCATAATTTCAGGCCTTAAAGTCTTTATTTGATTTTTGTATATGGTGAGAGACAGAGTTCTAGTTGCATTCTTCTGGTTATAGACATCCAGTTTTCTCAGCACCATTTTTCAAAGAGACTATCCATTCCCTAGTGTGTTCTTGGCACCTTTGTTGAAAATAATTTGACTTCAAATGTGTGCATTTACTTGTGGGTTCTTTATTCTGTTCCATTGATCTATGAGTCTGTTTTCATGCCAAACTATGCTGTTTGGTTCCTATAGCTTTGTGGGATAATTTGAAGTCCAGCTTTGTTCTTTTGTTTAGGATGGCTTTGGCTATTCTGGGTCTTTGTGGTTCAATATTAACAAATTTAGAATTTTTTGGTCATTATTTCTTCAAATCTTTTAAATGTTTATCCTCTTCAGGCACTCCATTACACGTATGATATTTCTTATTTCTCAAAGGCTATATGGCCCTGTCCATTGTTTTTTCTGCTCTTTTCCTCTGTAATTCTATCAGGATAGTTTCTATTGTCCTGTCTTTGGTTTTATTACTCTCTTAATTTGCAATTAATTATCTGCATTTAAATTGTCTAAGTATTGTATTTTTCAGTTATTGGATTTCTACATGATCTTTTTTATTATTCCATTTATCTATTTATTATGTTCATATTTTACTTAAAATCCTTGACTATTTTTATAATAGCTGTTTTAAAGTCATTGTCTGATAGTTCTATTCTCTCTGTAATTTCTGGATCTCTTTCTATTGACTGATTTTTCTCCTATTTATAGGTCATATTGTCTTATTTCTTCATATGTTATTTTTACTGGATACTGAATAATATGTATAATACATTGCTAAGTGTCTAGAATTTGTTCTGTTCTTATAAAGTGTTTTGAACTCTTTCTTTTAATGGGTATTAATTTATTTATAGCTCATCTTGATCTTTTTGAGGCTTGTTTTTAGGCTCTGTTATGGTGGTTATAGGGTAGTCTTTACTATAGGACTAGCTTATCCATATTTCAAGGATGTGGCCTTTCTGGATCTCTACCAAATGCCTATGTGTTGAATAAAAACACTCTACCACAGCAAGTTGAAACAAATATTTCACAGTAATGTGTACAGCCCCAACAGTTTTTCAGTTTATTAGTTTTTTTCTTTTCAGGTAGTGGTTTTCACTCAGTCTCTTGTAGTTACACCCTATTCGTACCCAGTTAGTATTTAGCCAAAGACTTAAGGGGACTCTGACAAGGTTTTTGCAACTCTTTCTCTGGATAGCTCCTTCACTCTCAGAATCTACCCTGCAAATTATAGCTACTACAATTTCCCCAAACTCTGATCTCTGACAACTCAGCTCAGTGAGGCTCCCTATTGTACTTCAGTTGCCTCTCCCTATATCAGTGTCTGGTAAATGTCACCAGGTAGAAAGGGAAGCTAATCTCAGGGCTTACTTTGTTTTCTTTCCATCATATATTGCAGTCTAGTGCTAACTATTGTTTAATTTCTTAAAACAGTTATTTCATACAGTTGATCAAGAGTTCTCGTTGTTTATATTAAAAGGTTAATTCCAATACCAGTTACTTCTCTGTGGCCAGAAGCAGAAGTAGAATGTTACTTTTTAAAAGGATGTTATCTCAGAAAATGATTCTCTACCATTTACTTTTTTAAAAGATGGCTTAGGGTTTTCCCCATTAAATTTCTATTAATATTTGGACTTTTATTTAGAGGCAGAGGGGGAAGCCAATCTTTATAAAGCAGCGGTCTCCAACCCCTAGGCCATGGCCTGGTACTGGTCCATGGCCTGTTAGGAACCAGGCCATAGAACAGGAGGTGAGCAGCAGGCAAGCAAGCATTGCATACAAGCAAGGCATACAACCTGAGCTCTGCCTCCTGCGAGAACAGCAGCGGCATTCGATTCTCATAGGACTGAGAACCCTATTGTGAACTGCACATGCAAGAAATCTATACTGTATTCTCCTTATGGTAAAGAATTTTGAATGCTATTAAATTTTATGAAGCATAATCGCAAGCCATGGTCTGACTTTTTTCAGAATAATAGAATAACAAGGCTAAAAAAGCTTCTGAAGATTTACCAGAATGAAAATAGGAAACCATAAACTTAAAACCCAACATTAGAAATTATATAACATAAATTGAACTAAATATGACATATTAAAAAAGATAATAAAAAGTGAATGAAAATCAGAAGTCAGTTAGGTCATTTATAACTAGAAACTTTAACTATAAAAACATTAAAATATTGAAAGTAAACAAGATAAGTGTGGTTATAACATGTAAACACTAACTCCAAAAAAGTTGATGTAGACGTATTAATATCAGATAAATAATACTCTAAGGCAAGAAGCATCAACAAAGTATCACGTAATAATTAAAGGAACAATACAACAATCCTAAAATTAAATAAAACCAATAACATAAACTGAAGCTGACAAAGAAAAATAAGACATAGCCACATGATTAAGATTTTAGCACAGCTGTCTCAATAGAATAAGAGAAAAATCAGCAGAGTATAGAATATTTAAATAGTCAGATTAACTTACATTAACTAATTCACATATGTCAAACACTACACTCAACAATTACAAAATACACATTCTGTTCAAGTGCACATAGAAAATGACTCACATAGATCACATGTTGAAGTCTAAACAAACTTTAAAGAAAACCATAGAGGGTATGGTCTTTTATCACAATGAAATCAAAACAGAATCTGTAATAGAAATATAACTAGAAAATCCCTCAACTGATTAGGATTTAAACAACACATTAAAACAATCTATGGTACAAAAATAAACACAATGAAAATTAGAAAATATTTCAAAATGAGTTATAATGAAAATCTGACATCTCAAATTTTTATGTCTGCCAATGCAGTTATTAGAACTTTAAATTCATATATTACAAAAGCAGAAAGGTTGAAATTAATTACCTAAGCTCCATCTTAAAAGCTGGAAAAAAAAATAAACATCTGAAAATGAAAAATTAAGGAAATATCAGAGAGCATCAGTGAAATAGAAACTGTAGTCTCACAGAGCAAAATCAGCAAGACCAAAAGATGCTTCCTTGAAAAAATTAATGAAATTAATAAGCTTTTAGGAATATTGATCAAGTAATAAAGAGCAAAAACACATTATGTGAATAATGAAAAAGGAAACATTATTCCATATATGTATGTATTCTTACAGACACTGACAAAGAGAATAGTATGAGAAACATTATGTTAAGAAATTTGAAACTTTATATAAAACAGAAAACTTCCTACAAAATGTACATATCAAAATAGAAAACAGAAATAGTGCTAAAGATATTAGATCTATAATGTAAAGCCTTCCCACAGAGATGACTCTAAGTCCTGATTGCTACACTGGTGAATTGTTCCAAACATTCATGGAGGAAATAATACCAATCCAGTACAAACTCTTAGAAGAAAAGGGGAAATAATACCAATCCAGTACAAATTCTTAGAAGAAAAGGGGAAACATTGTCCAACTCATGTTAGGAGATCAGCCAAATCTCGACAAGGACATTATGAGAAAAACTAAATTACAGAATCTCCATCATAAACATAGATGGAAAAATGTTCAACAAAATATTAGCAAATATAATCTAACAACATATAATAGGACAAGAGGGTTTATTCCAGGAATGCAAAGTTGCTTGAAGATTCACACACAAATCAATGTATCATAATAAACATAAAAAATCATGTAATTGTGCAAATAAAACACTTTATAACATTCAATATTTAATCATAATTTTTTTTAAAAAGACCTCTCAGTAATCTAAGACTAGGAGAATACTTTCAAAAAACATCATTATTAATGGTAAAACAATGAATGCTTTCCTCTGAATTCAGGAACAAAACAAAAATCTCTACTATTAATCCTCTATGCAATATTATCCTGGTGATCATAGAGAAATAAGACAAAGCAAAAAGAACAGATAGTAGACTTTCTGTTTCCAGTCCAGCATATAAGGAACTTAGCAGTCTTCACTTGATCTTAACAACAAGTAAAAACCTGAATAAACTGAAAAGTCAACAGCTCTTCTTAGATTCAACAGAGAAGTGAGCTCACACAACAAATTGCTGCCCTCCAGATTCAAGAGAAAGGCAAAAACAGAGAATCACAGCTTACCAGACAGAAACCCAGAACAGAAACCTCTACAGGAAACAGTGTCAGGTAGGAACACTGGAACTGTAATTGACAAACTACTGGTTGTGCAGGGTGCACAACTCTCAGAGTTAAGAACTTCAAGGAGACCCAGTCAAAAGGTGATGGCCACACTTTGGGGAGTTTTACCTCCAGAAGTTCTATTACAGAACGTCAGAGAAAAATCCCCGTGTACTTCCAGCAGGAGGAGGAGAATCAGAAGCATTTTAAATATGCCAGAACATTCTGTTCTTTTTAATAAGTCCTGCACTCAGGAAAAATGATTTTCTAGAGCCTAGCCTGCTGTTTTATCAGTCTAACCTACCTAGGGTAAGGGGAAATATCCAACTCCAACTCCCTCTAGCCTTCTAATTGAGAGAAGAAAAATACCTACTCCAGCCCACTCCAGCCATCCTCTGCCATTATGTTTATTATGATACATTGATTTGTGTGTGAATCTTCAAGCAACTTTGCATTCCTGGAATAAACCCTCTTGTCCTATTGAGAAGCAATGGTGAAGTTCACAGTCTGGAGACACAGGCTCACCAAAAACCTGAGATGTAATCATAGAACTACGGAATTCTTCCCCCTCCCCTAACACCTTACCACTATATGACTAAAATCCTATTTATTACAGTTCCTTTTACCCAGTACATCATGTTTGCCTTTCAACAAAAAATTATAAGACATACCAAAGGGCAAAAAACAGTTTACAGAAACTGAACAAGCATCAGAACCAGAGTCAAATATAGCAGTCCTATGAGAAATGTTTAGAAATTTTTGAAACACATAACTAATATGGCTAAGCATTTTAGTAGAAAAAGTAGAGAGTATGCAGAAACAGTTGGACAATGTCAGCAGAAAGACATAAATCTAAGAAATAATCAAAAAGAAAGGCTAGAGATTAAAAACACTGTAACAAAAATGAAGAATGCCTTTACTGGGCTCACTAGTAAACTGGATGTGACTAAGAAAAGAATTTGTGAGCTTGAGGATATATCAACAGAAATCTCCAAAAGAAAATAAGACTAAAAAAAATAAAAAAATTTTAAAAGCCCAGAATATCCAATAACTGTGGAACAACTACAAATGGTATAACATATGTATAATGGAAATACCAGAAGGAAAAGAAAAAAAGAAAGGAAAAGAAATGATATTTGAATCAATAATTCCTGAGGATTTTCTCAAATTAACGTCAGACACCAAACCACACAGATCCAGGAAGCACAAAGAACACTAAGTATGATAAATGTCCAAAAAAATACACCTAGGCACATCATATTAAAACCTCAGAAAATAAAAAATAAAGGAAAAACCTTGAAAGAAGTCCAGGGTCTGGGGAGTGGGTGGGAAACACTTCACCTATGGAGGAGCAAAGAAAATAATTATATCTAACTTCTCAGAAACCATGCAAACAAGAATGTGGAGTGAAATATTTTAAAGTGATGAGAACAACAACAACAATGACAAAAAACACTTAGCATTTTGTACATGTAAAATTGTCCTTCAAAAGTAAAGTAGAAATGAAGACTTCCTCAGACAAATAAAAATTGAGGAAATGTGTTGCCAGGAGATGTTTAAATTTTTCAGAGAGAAGGAAAATTATATAATTTAGAAACTCAGATGTACATACAAAAAGAAAGAGCATTAATAAAAGAAAAGAAAAATCTATTTTCTTATTCTTAATTGATCTAGAGATGTTTGCTCAAAATAATAGCAAAAATATACTTGATTATATATACATATATTACATTCACATATATTGCATACATGTATAGTTATACATAAGAATGTCATTTTTCATGTGTATATGCTTATGCATATGTGAAGGAATGACAGCAATAATACAAAGGATGGGATAGAGAAATTCAGAATATTTTGTTATTATAAGGTACCTGCACACCTAGTGATGCAGTATAGTTATTTGAAAGTGGACTTAGATTAATTGTAAATGAATATTGTAGACTCTAGGCCAACCACTTAAAAGAAGTATAACTGATATGTTAACAAAATAAAGAAAATGGAATAATGTAAAATAATTAAAACCACAAAAGGAATAAAAAAGCATGGAAAGAAAAAATAAAAACAAAAGACAAGGACAAATAGAAAACAGTACCAAATAGGGGGTAGATATTAATCCAACTATACCAATGATCATAAATTTCAGGGTCTAAATATATCAATTAAAAAGAGATTGTCAGAGTAGATCAAAAAATAAGACCCAACTATATGTTATCTAAAAGAAACCACTTTATATATAAAGATACATATAGGTTAAAATAAAAGAGATGGAGAAAGATATACTATGCTAACATATCAAAATAAGTGAAAGTAGCTATAGTAATAAGACAAAGCAGACTTCATAGCAAGGACAGTTATTGGGAATAAAGAGGAGTATTGCACAATGTTAAAGGGGGTCAATACTCCCAAAGACATAAGAATCCTTACTGTGTATATACCTAATAGCAGAACATCAAAATATATGAGGCAAAAACTGCCAGGAGAAATAGATGAATTCACTATTATGCCTGAAGATTTTAACACCCCTCTATGGTAAGTGGACAAGTTCAGCAGGCAGAAAATCAGTAAGAACATCATTGAACTCAACAACACCATCAATCGACTAGATATAATTGAGATCTATAGATTGCTTCATCCACAAACAGCAGTTTACACATTCTTCTCAAACTCACATGGAACAGTCAACAAAACAGACCACATTCTGGGCTATAAAACACAACAAGTTTAAAACAACTGAAATCATATAATATCTGCTCTCAAACCACAATGATTTTAAACTAGAAATCAGTAACAGAAAGATAGCTGGAAAACCCAACATGCATGAAGATTAGACAACACACTTTTAAATACCACATGTGTTAATGAAGAATGTCAAGAGAAATTTTAAAATATTTTATACTAAATAAAAATACAACTTATCAAACTGTGTGGGATGCAGTGAAAGCAGTGCTGAGAGGGAAATATACAGCATCAATCTAAAAGCAATAAGCTAAGCCTCCATTTTAGAAAACTAGAAAAAGAAGAACAAATTGAGTACAAAGTAAGAGAAGAAAAGAAATAATGAAAACTAGACCTGAAGTCAACAAAACTGAAAACAGGAAATCAATAAGGAAAACCAATAAGACCAAAAGCTAGTTTTTGGAAAGACTAATAAAATAGATAAGTTTCTAGCCAGACTAAAGGAAAAAAAAAAAAAAGAGAAGACACAAATTGGTAATATCAGAAATGAGGAAGGGGGAGATCATTACAGCTCCCATGGACAATAAAAGGATAATAAAAGAAATGTTTTTAACAACTCCATAGCCACAAATTTGAAAGCCTAGATGAAATGAACTAATTCCTTGAAAGACACAATTTGCCGTAATTCACACAAAAGACATAATCAGCCAAAACTCATACTGAAAGTCCTTTATCTATTAAAAAAATTAAAGCAATAGTTAGTAACCTTCCAAAACAGAAGCACCAGGCCCAGATTTAAGGTATAAATGATGCCAATTCTCTATCATTTCTTTCAGAAGATAGAAGCAGAGGTAATATTTCCTAACTCATTTTATAAGGCCAGAATTATCCTAATATCAAAACTAGACACAGATGTTATAAGAAAATAAAAACTATATATTAATAACTCTCATGAACACAAATGCAAAAATCCTCAAGAAAATATTAGCTAACTGAATCAAATAATGTGTTAAAAGAATTATATACCACAATCAAGTGGGATTATCCCAGTTATACAATATTGGTTCACCATTCAAAAATCAATTAATGGAATACATTACACATCAACAGGCTTAGAAGAAAGATCATATGATCATATTGATACAGAAAAACATTTGACAAAATTGAACACCCAATTATGATTAAAAAAAAACCTCTCAGTAAGCTAGGAATAGAGGGAAAATCCTCAACTTGGTAAAGAACATCTATAAAAAGCATTGAGCTAACATCACACTTAATGGTGAGAAACTCAAAGCTTTCTCAGTAAAATTAGAAACAAGGGGGAGGATGTCCCCTCCCACCACTGTTTTTCAATATCATACTGGAAGTCCTAGTTAATGAAGTTTTAAAAAACAAAATAAATGGTATACAGATTGGGATGAAAAAATAAAACTGTCTTTGGTCACAGATGACATGATTATCTGGGAAGAAAATAAGAAATAACTAACAAAACCTCCTGAAACTAATAAGTAATTATGGCAAGGTTGCAAAATACAAGGCTAATATACAAAAGTCAAGCACTTTCCTATTTATCAGCAAAGACCAAGTAGAATTTGAAATGAAAAACACATTACCATTCATATTGGCACTCCAAGAAATAAAACATTTAGATATACATTTAACAAAATATGCACAAAATTTATATGAGGAAAACTATAAAACCATGATAAAAGTTATTAAAGAAGAAATAAATAAATTAGAGATATTCCACGGATTGAAAGACTCAATATTGTCAAGATGCCCATTCTTCCCCATTTGATCTATAGATTCAATGCAGTCCCAATCAAAATCGCAGCAAATTGTTCTGAGGATATCAACAACTGTAAAGTTTATATGAAGAGGTAAAAGACACAGAATAGCCAACTTACTATTGAAGAAGAATAACAAAGTCAGAAAACCGACACTATCCAACTTGAAGACTTAATCTAAAGCTACAATAATCAGGACTGTGTGGTACCGGTAAAAGAAAAAAAAAAAATCAATGAATGTAATAGAACAGAGAGCTCATAAACAGATCCACCTAAATATGGTCAACTGATTTTTGACATAAAGCAAAGGCAATCTAAAGGAGAAAAGATAATCTTTTCAACAAATGATGCTGAAATAACTGGACATTTACATGCAAAAGGAGGAGTCTAGACACGTATACCTTATACTCTTCACGAAATTAACTCACAATTGATCATAGACCTAAATGTAAAACACAAAACTATAAAATTTCTAGAGATAACAGGAGAAAACTGAGATGATCTTGAGTATAGCAATAACTTTTTAGATAGAATACCAAAGGCACAATCCGTTAAAGAAATAATTGATAAGCAATACTTTATTACAATTAAAAACTACCGCTTTGTGAAAGACACCGTCAAGAGAATGAGAAAACATGCCACAGTCTGGGGAAAATATTTGCAAAAGACATATTTGATAAAGGAATGTCATCTGAAATATACAAAGAACTCTTAAAACACAACAATAAGAAAACAATCCAATTAAAAATGGCAAAAGACCTGAACAGACACCACCAAAGAAGATACACAGATGCAAGTAAGCGTATGAAAAGATGTTCAATATCATATATTATTAGGGAATTGCAAATTAAAAGAACAATGATATATCACTACATGCCTATTACAAAAAAACAAAATTGAAAATACTGAAATACCAAATGCTAGTGAGGATATGGAACCTCAGGAACACTCATTCACTGTTCATGGAAATGCAAAATAGCACAGCCACTTTGGAGGACACTTTGGCAGTTTCTTATAAAACTAACATTCTCTAATTATACAATCTAGTGATCATGTTCTTTGGTTCTTCCAAAATAAAAACTTATGTCCACACAAAAACCTGAACACAAATGTTTATAGCAGCTTTATTCATAATTGCCCAAACTTGGAAAGAACCAAGATGTCTTTCAGCAGGTGAATGTATAAAGGTATCTTTCAGCAGGTGAGTGGTACATCCAGACAATGAAAATAATTCTACACTGAAAATAAATGCGCTACCAAGCTATGAAAAGACATGAAAGAAACTTAAATGCATTTAAGTGAAAAAAAAAATCTGATAAAGCAATTATACATACTGTAATATCCCAACTATCTGGCATTCTAGGAAAAGTAAAACTATGATGAAAGTAAAAAGATTAATGGTTATCATGGATTGAGGGAAGGGAAGGATGAATACACAGAGTACAGAGGATTCTTTTTACGGTAGTGAAACTATTCTATGATACTGCAATACTGCAATGGTGGATAGATGTCATTATACATTTATCAAAACCTACAGAATGTATAATACCAATAGTGTACCATAATATAAACTACAGGCTCTGGGTGATAATGATGTCAACATAAGTTTATCTGTTATAACAAGTCTACCACTCTGTTATGAGATGTTGATATTAGGGGAGACTGAGAGGGAGGGGACAGGCAATATATATACACACATGCAAACACATACACATACATATATATCGAAACTCTCTGTACTTTCCACTCAAATTTTTTGTGAACCTAAAACTGCTATTAAAAATTAAGTTTATTAATTTTCAAAGGCATGTAAAGGAGAAAAGAAATAAAATTCACCATTCACAATTAACTTGGTTGTATATGTAAAAATAAATTTAAAGCCTAAAATAAACTATTAGAATTAAGAAATATATTTAGCAAGATCATCGGATATGAGGCTAATATAAAAATATATTTATTTCATATATTTGCAAAAATATATAAATAAATTAAAAAGACAAACCTACAAAATGTACAAGACGTTTACACACATACATTAAAACCCTACAAAATATTACTTAAATAATTTTCTAAAATCCCAAATAGATGGATATATTCTGCTCATACGTTGGAAGTCACAACATTTTTAAGATGTAAATTCTCCCCAAATTGATATATAAATACATTGCAATTCCAATTAAAATCACAGGAAGGTTTTTTTTTTTAAATTGACAAGTATATCTAAAATGCATACGTAAACATAAAGGACCATGATGAGTAAAGAAAATGTTGAATAAGAACAAGATTAAAAGAGTAGACTACCTTACGAATTTATTGTGAAGCTACAGTTGGTAAATAGTTTACATTGATACAATGATAACCAATAGACATAGAACAAAATAGAACAAACTAATATCTGCAACAAGAATTTAAACTCAAAGACATTATGTTGAGTGGAAAAAGTCAAACACAAAAATATGTATACTTTATAGTTCTATTTATATGAAGTTCAAGAACAAACAAAATTAATCTATGGTGATAAGAGTGAGAATAGTGATTATCTTTCAGGGGCTATGATTGGGAGGGAGGATGAGGGAGTCTTCTAGATACTAGAAATGTTTAATATCTTGCTATGGATGGTGATTACACATATAAAAATATGGTGGAATAAAACCACATATAAAACTGTAATGAAAGATACACTTAAGATTGCATATTTTACCACATGCAAGTTAATCTTCAATGTCCCAAATTTTAAAATAATTACTATTCTTTATTCACACAAATCATTAAGTAATATATATATAATATTGTGAAAAATGAAAATAAATACCATTTTGTAAAGTTACTTCCCCACTTGTTAAGTGAAATGCTTAACTTAGCAGGCCTCCAGAGACTACTTCAGAGATCAACACAACTATTGCCTGAGCCAAAAAGAGATCATCTGACATTTGGCTATGGACAAGCCATGCTCCTCAGCATAGGAACAAAACTGAAATTATAAGATCTCAAGGTGTGTCTAAAAAATATATGTATTTTTGTCTTGGTTCAAAAAAGGGACACACTGTCTACCTGCTCTAGCTGGAAGTAAAGTGACACTTTCTATGTGACCATTATCATCTGAAGACAAGTAGCTGGGGAATTAGGAATGAAGCATCTAGGAAAGGTACAAAGTTTCTCCAACCTTTAATTTCAAATCATCCAAACATTAGAATAAAACCAAAAATCTTTCATAGAGCTTAGAAAGTCCCCGATGTTCTGGAACCCACTTACCTCTCCAGCTATTCTCACCACTCTCTACTCTCTCCCTCCTGCTACACAATCTTATTATACTGAAGTTCTTTCAAATTCTTCCAAAGCACCAGCTACTATCTGCTATATTTCTTCCCGCCTGTGACCTTCACATATACCCTTCCCTCTGTCCGAAACATTCAACCACTCCCTTTCATCCAACTAACTCCTATTCACTCAGTTATAATTTAAAAGTCATTTCCTCAAGAATGCTTTCAACAGAGTCCATTATAATATTATACTACTTAAATCATGACTTTCATCACACTTTGTTATAATTACTTCACCACCAAGCTTCTCTATCAGACTATAAGTTCTATGAGGCCAGGAAATCTGCCTGTCTTGTTCACTACTATATCCTTATCATCTGGCATAGCCAGTGGCATACTGTAGACACTAAATAATAATATGTGGAATCAATGAAAGTGAATGATAAGAAGATTTAGGATGCAGTAAATTTTACTGGGTCCTTAGAACAAGCAAATAATATTCTGTGCACTTAATTTTAATACTATGTTTTCTTTATTTTCTGTAATTTTTTTTCTGTCATAGTTTTCAGTTCTTTTTTTAATATAACAAAAGATTGGCTGTGCTTAGAGCACCAAAGAAAACATTTCAAAGGCAGTACTGGTAGTAGCAGAGACCCAAGCAAAAAGCGGGGAAAATATAACACCAGGTGATAGATTCAGGACATTTTGTCAACCCACCCACCCCACTGGGAAATTCTTCTGGAGTACACTCTGAACCCTGAGGTTTTGTGCATTTTTTCTTAATAATGGAAGTCTTATTATTATTAGAAAAAAAAGGGACCTACAAATGAATGATAGCTTATAAATTCAATGTAGTCTGGGTCAGACCATTAGTCTTTAAAAGAATAATTTCTGTCAGAGTTGAGGTGGTAAATTAAGTAATCAATAGATCTTAAAAACTTCTATCTGTACACAAATTTTATATCAATTTTAACCTGTATTCATTTTCAACATTTACATTTTAAGTGAAAAGAGAATAAAAGCTAAAAGGGTGCTTTTGAAAAGGAAAAATGTTGTAGCCACCAAAAACAAGATTGAAATCCAAATATATTCCTTTTTCTTTATTTTGAGGGGGGAACAGGAAAAATGAAAACAAATTCTCAACTAAGTATTGTTCTGCAAAAGTTCCAAACACTGAACAGTTCTTTTGATTACATAAAGCACAAGGGCTCTTTCAACAGCTCCCTAAACAGCTTGATGATGAACTTGATGTTCTTCTTAATCCTCTGTTCAAATTTGACACCTGTTAATAGTGTCAAAGAGAATCCACCTATAAACTAAATTGGAGGCTGATAATGTTATGCATCTATGAATTCTGGCTGTATATGAGCATTAAATATGGGAACATAACAATTTGTTACCGCTAAATGGCAAGTCAAGCACATCAACAATGTAGTCCTGAAAATTAGTCAGTTCTTAGTATACAAAGAGTGTGTACATTTATTGGTCTGAATGATTATAGGAAAAGATAGTAAAATATGTAAATATAGACCAGATACTGAACTAAAGTGAGGAGGAAAATCACTATGGAGATGGGCAGAAACATTTCTTGGGAAGCTGAAATGTGATATTGCTGAACAGACGAAAACAGTGAAGCCAGTATAAAAGTGTGCTCTTTAAAAGAGACAATGTCTCAGAGTGCAAGTTCTGTAAATCATTAGCTATAACCACAAACCAAAGTGTAATATTTAAAGAACAGAGCTGCATACCACACCAATAAACTGTCACAAGGGTGATAGTATCTGTAGCTGTGCTATCCTTAGAGAGTGCATTCGCCAGGTGACATAGTGCTTTTTACACATGAAATTATGTTTTCCATACGGACGCTTGAAATATATAGGCATTGGTTTTAGTGCAATAAATGCCCTGTGACTCACCAAAGGAATAAAACCTGTGGTAACATCTTGAGGTCAGATCAATGATGTATTTAGATCAAAGTGCAGAGAAGAATTCTTAGGTCTTTTCTGAGTTTGATGTAAGAATCTTAAATGGCAAAATAGTTAGTGGCTGAGAAATAATATTCCATGGCTTATGTGACAGTTCCATACCTAAAAAATCTACCATTTCAATTAGTTGCTAACTCATTATTTAATATCTACTCTATTCTCAAACATCACAAAACTAGTGCCAATTATCCACTTGGTAGGTGATTTTTCTCCCCTCAATTCACCTGCCTTTGTCTTTGTACGATGTTCTCAAAATTCAAAACTTAAACATTTGCAGGCAAAGTAAGCATTTTAATAATTAGAGAGTTTATGTTAAGTGGCTTTTACAAGATAACAACAGTAATAAAAATATTAATAATAACCATGATGGTAATGAGCTCTAAACGTAAAAGAGACTCCAATAAGAGTTGAAATTGCTTAAGAACAATAGCCTTTATTTCATCCTAATTTAGAGTTTCCCAAAGAACCCTAGAGTTCTCCTAGATGTAACTTACTCTGTATCACAATACTAAGTCCTAAATCACTCCCATTGCATTCCTAACCAAAACAAAATTTCCAGGAGTAATTATACGAAGCTTATTATAGCTTCAATTTGTACTATAGAAAGGAAAAGCATTCTATGCTTTCTATTGTAAACCTTTGCGAGGAACAAAGGTTTGTATTGAATTGTAACATTGAATAGAATTGTAACATTGAATAGAATCCTTGATACAGTTTCAAGAAAGTTAATCATCAGATATGGAAGAAGGGATAATCCATAGTACCTGGGAGTTTATATATTTGTTTCCTCAAAGTCTTCAAATAACAGTGACCGGGCCCTTGGCGCTTCCAGTAATTGCAGAATATCAGAACAGAATTCCAGGTCTAAGTAACATAATTCATGGCAGAAAAGTAAGCCTTAAAAGTTGTTTGGGGGTGTTCAACAGGAAAGGCATTTTGCAGATAAAAACTCATGGTCAAAATTTATATCTTTTTTTGACTTCAAACATACCAAAAAATGCAAAAATTGTACAAAGATTTCTTACAGATCCTTCATCCAAAGTCCTCAAATTTTAACAGTTCACACTCATATTATCAGTTATATTCTCTAACTATCCCTCTCTCTACAGTATAATATTTTTAGTACTTTATTCTTTGTTCTTAGAATACATAGTAAAAATACTGGTCAAAGTTATTTAGGTAATTCCACCCACCACCCTATACACTCTCAGTATAGTTATATCATCTGAAATACAGTTAAATCCCTTTATCTCTGTTTGTATTCATTTGAGTTCTTCATGTTTGCTTGTTTGTATATTTAGTATGAGAAAGAGTGATATGGCTCTGAAATACACAAACATATAAAAAGTCATCATTCAATTACTAATCTCTGTCCCATCTGTTCTACCCTACTCACACCAACCACATCTTTTCTTCCATTCATACCCATCATCTCTAAGTAACCAATCTCAATAGTTTCTAATTTACCCTTCCTCTGTTTCTTCTGCACAAATCAACAGATATGTGTATGTTATGTCATTCCCCTTCCTTCTACACAAAAGATGGCATTCTATAAACACTCTTTTATTTATTTATTTATTTATTTATGAGACAGAGTTTTGCTCTTGTCGCCCAGGCTGGAGTGCAATGGCGTGAACTTGGTTCACCACAACCTCTGCCTCCCAGGTTCAAGCAATTCTCCTGCCTCAGCCTCCCAAGTAGCTGGGATTACAGGTGTGTGCCACCACGCCAGGCTAATTTTGTATTTTTAGTAGAGACAGAGTTTCTCCATATTGATCAGGCTGGTCTCAAACACCGACGTCAGGTGATCTGCTCACCTCGGTCTCCCAAAGTGCTGGGATTACATGCGTGAGCCACCCTGCCTGGCCTTATAAACATTCTTTTAAATTTATATTAAAACATGGGGAAATCACTTCATATAGATTACAGAGAGTTTCTTCAGTCTTTTTTTTATAGCTACATAGTACACCATTGTGGGACTACAGCACAATTTATTTAATCACTCCCCTATATGCACATGTAGGTTGTTTGCAATAACAAATAATGGGACAACAAACAGCTTTTTGTATATGCATTTTCATATCATTGAAGGTATATTTTAGGGTAAATTCCCATAAGGGGACTGGTGGATCAAAAGAAAGTACATATGTTGTTTTGACAGATGCTGTGAAATTTGTTTCTGAAAGAGGTATGATAACTTGCATTCCCCACAAAATTAGAATACCTGTTTCTTCACAGCCTTGACATAAGAATGTGTTTTACATTTTTAATTTTCAACAATTCAATGAGTTAGAATTGTCATCTCAATATAGTTTTAATTTGTATTACCCACTTCTAGTCAAGACGGAGGCTGAATTTACCCTCCTGCCAAAAAAAAAAAAAGAAAAGCTTAAAAATACTTTAAGAAATAGGGTTTCAAGATTGCTCATCAGGCAACAAAGAACAGTATCCCTTGAGAGAGAGTAAACAAATGAGCGAGCCCTACCATTGTCCCTACTTACTGCCTAGAGAGAGTTTCCAGGCCACAGGGTGGAAGAACTCAGGTAAAGCCTATTTTCAGTTAAGAGATAGAACTAAAAGTTCAAAAAGACTTAGGTGGCTAGAAATTACATGGCACAGTACTGAAGAATGAGAAGCTGCAGACAAAGAAACCCAGAGATCTGCAGAGGGATCCCTTGAGTGTTCTACTGAGTATGACTGCCACGTACATGTGAGAAAACTACATGAAGCCAGTAAAAGAATTACCTAAAAAGATTATAGAGAACCATCCCAGCAGCTCGTAAAGGCCTGGGAATAGTCCTAGCTTCACTAGCCAATGTTGAAAGAGTCATGATTCATGGTGTATCACATAGAGAATTCAGAAGGGCTTTTAGAAGCCTCAGTTGTGGGGTACAACTAGCATTAGACTAGATAAATCCTGCCTTATTCTGCTAGCCAAACTTAAAAACAATACCCTAAAGGATCAAACTGTTTCCAAGAAACTTAAAGCATCCCAGGACAAAGCCTAAGAATATTTATAGGAATATCCAACAAGGTAAAATTCACCATGTCTAGTATTCAATTTTTTAAAAATCAGGTGTGCAGAGAAGCAGGAAAATATGGCCCTAACAAAGAGAAATATCAATCAACTGAAACTGAACTAAAGATGACAGACACATTAAAATTAACAAAGACATTAAAAGAGTTATTATAACTATAGTTTACATATTTGCTAAGCTAGTAAAAAGATTTAGAAGGTTAAATGAAGATATGAAATATATGTAAACAAAAAATTTATTTTCATCAAATGTCTAGAGCTAAAAACTAAAATGTCTGAAATGAAAAACATAAAAACACAAACATCCAATTAAATATTGCAGAAAAAATATAGTAATCTCATTGACAGAGATATAGAAACTATCTAAAATAAAATGCACACAGAAAAGGTAGAAGGAAATGAACAGAGCATAAGCAAGCTGTGAGACAACATCAAGTGGCCAAACATATGTATAACTAAAGTCGTCAAATATAAGGAGAGAGGAAGAAAAGATACTGAAAATATAATAGCTGAAATTTCTTCAAATTTGGTGAAAACTATAAATCTTTAGATTCAAACCAACCACAAGAAATATGAAGAAAACTATACTAAGGCATGTCATACTTAAATTGCTTAAAACCAGTGAATTAAAGAGAAAATTCTGAAAATTAATCCCTCAAAAAGGCATATTATTGTAGAAGAATTAAAATAGGATGACAACTGATTCCTCACTGAAACCAATGCCAGCTAGAAGACAATTGTGCAACACTTTTAAGTACTAAAATATAAATAAAACTCTATCTAGAATTCTATATCCAACAAAAATATCTTTCAAAAAAATATGAAATAAAAAAATTTTAGACATATGAAAACTGACAGACTTAATCACCAGCAGATCTGGACTGTATGAAATATTAAAGGAAATCCACCAAGCAGAAAAAAATTATATTGGAGGGTATCTGTATCTACAAAAAGGAATGTTAACAGAAATAACAATAACATGCATGTATATTTAATTTTTTCTTTTTATTTAAATATTATTTAAAGATAATTTTCCATTTAGAGTAAAAAGAATATCGATGTATTTTAAGATTTATAAGATAAGTAGAACCCAAATGTATAACAACCATAAGAAAATCTGGAAGAGAAATTGAAGTATACTGTTGTAAGGTTATTGTACTATAGTGTAAATAATATGAACATATCTTGAAGGTAGACTATAATTAAGTTGAAGATGCATACAATTAAACTCCAAGGTAAATCACTAAAATAAGGCGGCAGAGAATCATAGCTAATAAGCCAGCAAAAAATATACATGGGATTATTTTAAAAAATAATAAACAGTTATCTTTTTAAAATAACAGTACGTGGTGTACATAAAAAACATGAGCAAAATGGTAGACTTAAACACAACCATATCAAAACTCACATAGATAATCCCAATTAAATATAGAGGACAGTGTCTTTAATAGATGTCGCTGGGAAAACTGGATAACCATTTGTAAAAGAATGAAACTGGACTCTTACACCACATACAAAATGATCTCAAAATGTATTAAAGACTTAAACATAAACTTGCAACTATAAAATTCCTAAAATAAAACGAAAGGGGAAAAACTATACAACATTGGTCTGGACAATGATTTTTTTTTAGATTTGGTTCCAAAAATGCATGTAGCAAAAGCAAAAATAGACAAATGGGATTATATTAAAATTAAAAAGAAACTTGTGCACAACAAAGGAAACAGAGTGAAGACACAAACTACAAATTGGAAAAAAATATTTACAAGCCATATATCTGATAAGGGATTAATGTCAAAAATATATAAAGAAGTCAAACAACTTTATAAAAGAAAAACAAATAGTTTGATTAAGAAATGGACAAAGGGCCTGAATAGACATTTCTCAAAAAAAGACATGTGAATAGCTAACAAATATGTTTTTAAAAAGTATGAAATCATTAATCACAAGGGAGATGAAAATCAAAATTATAATGAGATATGACTGCACACCTGCTTAGAATAACTACTATAAAAAAGACAAAATATAACCAGTGTTGGCAAGGACGTGGAGCAAAGGGAATCTTTGTATACTGTGTGTATGTAAGTTAGTGCAACCATTATGAAAAACTGTATGCAGGTTCCTGAAAAACCTAAAAATAGAATTAACATATAATCCAGCCAATCCATTTCTGGGAATTTACCTGAACGATTTGAAATCACTATGTCAAAGGATGTCTGCATGCCCATGTTCACTGCAGCACTATTCACAATAGCCAACTTATGGAATCAAGCTAAGTGTCCATCATTGGATGAATGGATAAAAAAATGTGGCATATGTACACAAAAGAATACTATTCAGCCTTAATAAAGGATGAAATATGTCATTTGCAACAACATGGATGGAATTAGAGAACATTACGCTAAGTGAAATAAGCCAAACACAGAAAGATAAATACCACATTTTCACTTATATGTGGAATTTAAAACAACTGAACTCACAGAAGCAGAATAGAAGGTGGTTATCAGAGTCTAGGGTATGGGGAAATGGAGAGATGGTAATCAAAGGTTGCAAAGCCTCAGTTAAATAGGAGAAAAACGTTTTGTTTTTTTAGATATATTGTATAGCATGGTAAATATAACTAGCAATCAGTACCACACATTTCAATATCACCAAGAGAATAAATCACGAATGTTTTTGTCACAAAAATGTCAAATATTTGATGTGATGAATAGGTTAATTAGCTTGATTCAATCACTTCACGTTGCTTTCAAAAACCCTCATATCACTTTAAATCCCATAAATATATACAACTATAACTTGTCAATATGTAATATTTAAAAAGTAGAGATAGTCAAGCTGGATAAAAAGGCAAAACTCAATTATATACTGCCTATAGGAAACCCATTTAAAATGTAAAAAATAAAAAAGCTAAGTTAAAAGTAAAAGAAGGAAATATATACACATCTTGATAAGACTTAAGTTGCCAGATAAATACCAAAGTAGAGTTTAGAGCAAAGACAATTATCAGGGATAAGAGGGTCATTTCATAATGACAAAGTATATGACATGATATGATATGATATATGATGATATGATAAAGAAGATGCCTATCCTAATTTTTTATGCACTAACAGAGCTTCAAAATATATGTATCACAAACTGATATAACTATAAGAAGAAATGACAAATTCACAATTGTAAGTCAGATAATACAACACCCTTTTCTTAATACCTGACAGTTGTATCTCTTCAATAATTGATAATCGTATCTCTTCATAGACTAAAGGGCCATTTTACATTTATTTTTTAATTATATATCCATGTCCTTTTCTCTTTTTTCTGTGAGATTTTTGGTCCTTTTTTCCCCTCAAATTTTCAGAAATTCCAGAGTTCTTTATATATTAGGATTATTAGTCCTTTATTTTTTATATATGGACAAATATTTTCTCTCAGTTTGTAACTTGTGTTTTGGCTTTACTTATGATCTTCTTAACATGCAAATACTTTTATTTTTATGTCTTCAAATCTAATAAGATTTTCCTTTATTATCTCTGGATTTTGAGTCATAACTATAAGGCCTCTCCTTCAAGAGAAATTCACCTATGTTTTCTTGCAATATATTGCTATTTTTTAACCCTTAGACCCCTGATCAATTTGGAGTTCATTCTTTTACATGGTATTAAGTATAGATCTAATGTTATCTTTTTTCAAACGGCAACTCCATTGTCCCAACACCATATATTAAAAAGTCTATCTATGCCCTAGTGATCTGAAATGCTAACTTCATTATATACTGAACTTCTACACACACTTGGGTTTATTTATGGACTTTACTCTCCTGTTCTGTTTATTAATTTGCCATTACTATACTGCATAGTTTTAATTACAGACTTTACAGTTTGCTTTAATGTCTATTAGGACTATTCTCATACCCCCTGCATTTGTAATTTTCTTTGTAAGTATATTTCTCACTATTCTTGGATGTTTGTTTATCCATATGAACTTCAGTATCAATTTGACTAGCCCCATCATAAAAGCTTGAGGTTTTGGGGAATGTGTTGTATTTCTAAATTTAAAATTTGTAAAAATTTAAAAATTATAAGTTAACTTATAAAGAACTAACTTCTTCAGAACGTCAAGTTGTCCCATCCACCAAAAAGGGATGTCTTTCCATTTGTTCAGATGTACTATTGTGTCTTTTAGGAGTATTTTAAAGCTTTCCTCATATGAAATTTGCATATTTTCTTTTAAGTTTATTCCTAAATATTTAATCTTCTTTGTTGCTACAGCAAATGGTGTTTTCTCTACCATTAATTATTTCCTCTAACTGGCTGTGCTATTGTTTACAAAAGCTATAATTGTCATATATTCATTTTACCACCAAATAACTTATCAAATTATTTTATTGTTATTAGTTACAGAATATATTTTCTAAGTATTCCTAGGTATACTATCATATCATCTGCCATTATAGATGATTTTACTTCTTTACCACTTCTTATGCCTCTTACTCATTTATCTTGTCTAATTGCACTGGGTAATTAGAAATTAATACCTTCAGAAAAATGTTAAATAGAGTGGTAACAGTGGGCAGCTTGGCCTTGTTTTTGATCTTAAGGGAAATTCCTCTAGCATTTCTCCATAAGGAAGTTGTACACTTTAGAACTACAGTATTTTGCCATGTTAATAAATAATCAATAATATATCATAAGGGTTTAATATTAACAATTTATAAAGAATTTCTACAACTTTACAATAAAGAGACAACCCAATTTTAAAATGGGCAAAGGACTTCAACAGATATTTCTCCAAAGAAGATCTACAAATGGCCAAGATGGATATGAAAAAAATGCTCAACAGCATTAATCACTTGGGAAATGCAAATCACAACCACAATGACATATCACTTCACATCTGCTAAGATGACTATAATTTTTAAAAAAATAAAAATGACAAGTGTTTGTAAGGATGTGGAAAAACTGGAACCCTAGTACATTTTGGGGGAAGGCAGGAAATAAATTGGTATTGTCACTGTGGAAAACAGTTTTGTAGTTCCTCAAAAAGGTAAATATGGAATTATTTTATGACCCAGCAATTCCATTCCTAGGTTATACCCAAAAGAACAGAAAACAGGAATTCAAATACATATATGCCAATGTGCATTTCAACATTATTGCCAATAGCTATAAGATAAAAATAAACCAAGTGCCTATCCATATGTGAATGAATAAACAAAATGTAATACATACACACACACACACACACACACACACACACACACACACACACACACACACAGAGGAATATTATTCAGCCGTAAGAAGGAATGTAGTTTTGACACATGCTACAGCATAAATGAATCTTGAAAATACGTTATGCTAGTTGATAAAAGTCATACACAGAAAGGCAAATATTATATAATTCCACTTACAGTCATATCTAGAACAGGTAGATTCATAGAGACAGAAAGTACAGTAGAGGTTACCAGAGAGTTTGAGGAGGGAAAAATAGGGATTTACTGCTTACTGATTACAGAGTTTCTATTTAGGGTAATGAAAGAGTTTTGGGAATAGATAGTGGTGATAGTTATAAAAACTATGAATGTTAATTAATAGTACTGAATTGTACATTTAAAATGGTTAAAATTGTAACTTTTACATTATATTTTACCACAGTAGAAATCAGAGAAAGAATACATCAATTTATATTTTGAGTATTTTATCAAAATGGTTATTAAATTATGTTGCAGTCTTTTTCAACATTTTTGGAGATTTCCATGACTTTTTCCCTTAGATCCATAAATATAGTATATTCTATTAAGGAATATCCTAGTACTGATCCAAGCTTTCATTACTGGAATAATTCCACTTGATCTTTGTATAATCTATTATTAATATGGTATTTTATTTAGTATTTTTCCATAAATATTTATAAGTGAATTTCTGCAATTTGCAGTACTGTTTTCTCAGTCTAGGAGTAATGTTATAGTTACTTCATAAACATAATTAGAAAGTTTCTTCTATTTTCAGTGCTCTGGAATGTTTTATGAAGCACTAACACTATCTGGTCTTTGAAGATATGATGGAATTCTCCTGTTAAACTTTCTGCGACTTAGTGCTTTAAGAGTATTTCCCTGATAACTTTATTTCCTCTATGGAAACTAATCTCTTTAGGCTTTCTATCTTTAATAGAGTCCATTTGGTTATTTTATTTCCCTAGGAAATGTTCCACATTATCTTGGTTTTCAAATTTATTTGCATATAAATGTAAAAAGTGGGATCTTTTGATTTTTATAATTTCTTGTAATTTAATTGTTATTTTACCTTCATCACTCAATATTTTGGCATTATACGTTTTTATTTTCAAGTTACTGATCAATTTAGTTAAAACTTTAGTATTACATATTAATTATTTTTAAACTATATTTTGATCTATTAATTAGGTTAACTAATTTAAAATTCTCTATCACATTAATTTCTGCTTTTATCTTCATTATTTATTACTTTGCACTTTTCTTTGGTTCATTGGTGAGTCTTTTTTTATCATTTTCTTAATTTACAATGTAATTCATTTATTTTACTCTTTAATTTTACTGATAAATTAATTACATTAACAAAATAGAATTTTCCTCTGATCATCATTTTAAATGTATTCCATAAATTTCAAAATGTAGTGTCTTCTTCATAATTATTTTTTAGTTCTGTAACATTGATTGTATTTCCCATTTAATTAACAGTTTTTAGTAAAAAATTTTCAATCTTAATTTCCAGGTATAAAGACCTCTGATTTTAAATTGTGTTCATGATCAAAGTTTCTTCATTTCATTCATCTAATCTCATAAATCTCTATTATTGTGAAGAGCATATAAACTATAAACTACATAAGAACCCTTTGAGGCTGGGGTTAGCAGACTTTAAGAATACAGAAACCAATAAAAAGGAAGAAACTGGTCCTTTATCCACTTCGCAAATAATTAAATTCATAAATAATTACTATTTTCTAAACACTTTCAATTTATCTACTACAAAATCTCTGACCTACACAGAATTTGCCCACCTAGCCAAAATTTGAGGAGCAAAAATAAGCAGTCTCAAAACAGAATATAAAGTGTATATAATTACTGCAGTATCATTAGCATTAAAAAGTTTATTCTTTATGGACTAAAGTAATTTCACAGTCTTTAGCAAAATATGTAATTTGGTCATCATTTCAAACCAAGCAATATTTTATAATTACAGAACTGTTATAGATATGAGAAAATAAGTCATCTGATTTAAATCTTAATAATAAATAGTTCTAGAAAACATTGCCTCAAGATATAAATCAAAAATGACTTTTAATGAGTGAAATCAGACCAAACTAAGTTCCCATACACATTCACAAAAAATTTTAGAGCTATTGCCTCCTGTCCTCTGATGACATTTTCAACCTCTCTGTAAGGCTAGCTAGTCTTACACCAGATGTGCTACAGCACTCCATCTAACACAATGTTATTTTGAGTAGCAAAGCCCCTAAAGAAGATGCTGCCCTTCAGTATGTGTATTTTAAAATGGTATTAATATTAGTAATCAAGCCTATTCCCATGGCTTAAGTCAAAATGTTACCTGAAAATGTTAGATAGAATTATTAAATTATACTTTTCCAACAAGAATTAAAGATGCAAGATTTCTGATTATGAAGGCAAATCAAAAGTAGCTCACAAATTTCACCCCCTCAATTTCTTAATAAAATACAAAATTAAAGTCAGAAAAATAATCACCAACAGCAATCAAACAAGAAAAGCAAAATAAGTAAATGTAGTAAACCTCAAAAACTTGCAACCAAGGAAAAAAATAGAGATGACGTGGCAAGTCAACAAAATACTAACAATTGTCATTAATATTTCCAAATCTGGAGAGAGGCAAACTGAACAAGTATCTTCTTCATTTTCAATCTGAAATATAGTCGAAAAGAAAAATAGGAAGAAATAGATAATATAGGGAAAGTGAACCACAGAGCTATTTATGTATGACAGATGTAAATAATCTAGTCTATACAATATTTTTGGTCAATGATCCAAAAAGTATTCTTCTGAATGAATGATAGACCTGATCCCCATTCAAATTGTAAAATCTCAGAGAAGACAGCTCAGACCCCAAATAAAAGCTACGTATTGCCTCAGCTAAATTGTCCCACACATCTATCTCAATATTTTTTCACCCCTGAGAAAAAACTTTCTCCATCTTCCAAAGAGATAAGGCAAAGAAACAACAAGGAGAAAATAAATACAAAAATCCTGGAAGAAAAAAAGCATGACCAAGAATATAATGCTAAAGAAAGGTATCACAGATGAAGATGAAAAACAGGTAGATGCAAATGTCATAGAACTTTGGGACTATTACAATCCTAAGCTCTTAAAGAGCTGTGGGGGAGAGGGCCATGTTTTTAAAAATAAAATTCTGCCAACTAAGAGGAAAAGTGAAATAAAGTCAGAAAAAGAGAAGCTGTGGTAAAAGAACTAGTAGTGATGACTGAATTCGTATACATATAGAATAAACACTGAACAACTATGGGAATTATGGATACAAAAAGAATGTAAATGTTATAAACCTAAACAATGCAAAAGTAAAATAACTAACAAAAATTGAGAAGTAGGTGGTAGAGAGAATTGGGAGAAAGTGTATAATGCCCTTACCTTTCAAAGTAAAAAGCCAGCTGTTTCTCTTAAAAATAAATATGTAGCTTTTAAAAACTAGACATAATCAGAAATCCTCCTTAAGCCTTAAGGGGAATCTTTTAGCAAATATTATCTTTAATGCTAAAAATAAACATTGATTTGGGATTCGGCAACTCCTCTAATTATACTTTAGTTTCTTCTTTTCTATAAACTAAAATAAAATGTATCAATTTATATTTAGATAGCATCTATAGTATGACCCCATTTTTATAAAAGCTTTTCCATTTGTCCACCCCTTCATATGCCCACTCACTCATCTTTCCATTTGTATAAATGTGTTAAGAATAATATCTATCTGACATTAATGATGTTAATTTCTAGGTGGTGATATTAATTTTTCTATTTTTAATTTTCATATATTTCTGTATTGATTCTCTCTCAAAACGATCTTTAAAAGAAAAACAACAATTGCTTTCCTTTAAAAACAAACAGAAGCAAATATGCCCAGAGATTCACCATGTTTAGTGCTGGGTGGCAAGAAGACAAATGATTATCCCCCCTCTTTGCACATTCCTGAATTTGTTAAATTTTAAAAAAGAAAGATTAAAGGGGCTGTATTTATTAAAGGGGCTCCTTTAAAAAGATTAAAGGAGCTGCCCAAAACTGAAGTTATTCCTCAGCATACAAAGTGATACAAAGGTCACAACCAAACTTTTCATTCTTAAGTATTTTCAGACAGCTAACCCACATACAATAGGCAAAATATCAACTAAGAGATTTCCCCTAAATCAATTATGAGAGCTTTGGCTGTTTCTAATAAATTATCACTTTATTATTACGTCATGAAGTATAATAGTATGCAGGTAGCCTAGGCAAGGGGCATTGGACAGCTATGTCTTACTTTTTAAATCTCCCTATTACTTCAGAAGAGAAATAAAAGAAAAAGAAGTTAAAGACTAATGAATACAGAGCGGCAGAATCTTGAAAATTCTAGAATCTAAGTAATGGGTATACAAGGGTTAATTATAACATTCTTTCCAGCTTTTTGGATGCTTGAATTTTTTAATAATACATTTTCTTAAATTCCCCTTACATATCACACAAAGTAAGGATTCTTTACAATTAGTTCACAAGCTCATCTTTAAAACAAAACATCTCTTCCTTTGGAGAGTTAAGCCAATTTGTTATTAATATCTTATTGTGAATTATTTTAATCAAACTTAAAATATTTTAATCAAATCTTTTTCCTCCTTATCACCTAAGATCACTTATACAAAGGGCCTATTTGATAAAGGAAATGGAAGCATGGATATTTTAGAGAATAGGACATTTCAGAAAGGGTAGCCAGAGATAGCAATAGAATTGGAATTGGAGTAGCAACTTACACATGGAAACTGCATATACTTTTGTTTTCTTTGAAAAATTATCTAGCTTTTTGTTATCACTTGAAATAATTTCAAGTACTTCTTAGCTTTCCTCAGATCAAGAAGTAAATATCATCTCAGACACTGTCTTACAAAGGGTCAAAAATATAAATAGTTTCATATTGTACTATTTGTAGTTATCTAGGAGACTTTTCTTCTCTTTCTACCCATAGTGGTAATAATTACTATAACAGTTTTGAATATCTGATACGATAGCACTTGATATAATATGATGTACATTGAACTAAGTACTTTAAACATATGAATTGCATTAATATATACAAGTATGTAGAATGAGGTCAGAGAAGTTAGGAAGTTTCCTAACTTCCTCAAGGTCAGATAGCTCATATATAGTAGAAATAGGATCCTAACCCAAGGAGTCTTAAATCCAAATTTATTTCTACCATTTTCTGTAAATGTAACTTAAAATTCTGTCTAAAAAGACAGAAAAATATGGCTACTCAGATTTGCAAAAATATGTGCAAGTCCTTCCCCAGCAAAGTTAGAGATTCTGTCAGAAAGATAGAAACTAAACCAAAAGATGTTGGTTGTAAGTGTAGCCCTGTAAGAGACTAGGTTGTCAATAAAAAAACCATTCATGATCCCCTTCCCCCTTCAACAGCTTTCCACTTGAGAAACTGGAAAATCAAAACATTTGCATTACTAGTCTCCTTTGCAGCGAGGATCATTAGTCATGTGACCTAGTTCCCGCTAATGAGACACGGATGAAAGTCTGCTATGGGGCTTCTGGAAAAGAATTTTTTTTTTAAAAAAAAAAAGAATTTTTTAACCTTGATTACCTCTGTCCCCCAAATAAAAAAGGTATAAACAGAATAATTTTCTGTCATGCACCATCTACTGCTCCCTCTTTTAGAATGCAGGTTTGCTCTGACCATCTTATAATGATAAAGGGAAGGCCAGAGGATTTGCAGGAATGCAATCAAGTCCTAACATGGTCAACCTCCCGTAACAATACCAGAAACCAGTTACCTTCAGACTTCGTTATATGAAAAAAATAAACATCTATTTCTTTAAGCTACAATGTGTTGAGTATTCTGTTTTATTTGTTCTCTTTTGTTGTGGATACTTGCATCTTAAAACATTCCTAATTAATGCCAGTTTCAGCACTTAATAATTATGCCACCTGAAGTATAACTGAGCCACAATTTCTTCATTTGCTGCAAAGAATACATGAGATAAAATTTTAAAAACACTTAGCTTTTCACATGCAGTGAACTTTCTAGTAAAAACAGTTTAATCTAAGACATAAATGCTCATCATGCCCAGCACCAAAGAACACTTTAGTGGGAAAAGCTATGTGTTAAATATTGTCACCAAAGAATCCTTGCTCTAATGCAGAGTACCTAAGGGGCATGCAAGAACTATATACTATGGAATGAATTATGTTCCCCCAGAATTCATATGCTGAAGCCCTACCTTCTAACGTGCTAGTGTCAAGACATGGTCTTTGGGGGAGTAATTAGGTTTAGATGAGATCATGAAGGTGAGGCCTTCATAATAGGACTATTACACTTAGAAGAAGAGACACCAGAGAACTCCCTCTTATCCCTCTCACTGCCCCACTCCCACCCACTCCACCTTGTGAGGATGCCAGGATGCAGGAAGAAGACAGAGACCTGCAAGTGAGGAAGAGCCCTCACAAGGAACCAAATCTGCCACATCTCAATCTTTGACTTCCCTGCAACCAAAACTGTGAAAAATAAATTTCTGTTTAAGCCACCCAGTCTGTGGTATTTTGTTATGGAAGTCCAAGCTGACTGTAAACACTGTGTGATCAGCTCTTGTTACAAAGAAGCAGATAGAACAAAAATAAAAAATTGGATTGCATAACAAGGTCTGGCATCTTCCACAAGTACTTAACAAAAGATAAATCTTCTTAATAGGCTACTAACCTTCCATTTACCCCTCAGCCAATAGCTGCTCCAAAGACTCCACACTTTCTTTAGATCAGGAGTGGAGATAGAAAATCCCACATTCATTTATCTTTCTTCTTCCCCTGCTGGGGAAGGGGAGTGTAGAACTAACTTTACAGCCGATTTCCTTTATAGCTTAACATATAGCAAGATAATTAATCATATTGGGTTTGGAGTTATTCAACATGGTTTCGAATTAAGGTTCTGCCAATTATTAACTTTGTGGCCTTGGTTAGACCAATTTTATCATTTGCAAAGTAAGAATAGTATCTACATCATAGAGTTATTGTGAATACTAAATGAGATCATGTATAAAAAGCACTTAGCCAATGCCTGGTATTATAGAAAGTACTTGATAAATGTCAAAGCCAAAAAAAAATCAGTTATAGGATTAACAACGAGTAATCCAGGCAAATTCTACCTAAGTCTTATAAAATTTTAAGTTACCTTACCTCAACAATTTAAAGAGGAAAGACTGACTTTCCTCTATTTCTACTACTTTTTAGCCTAGCTTACTTCCAAAATGCCAAAGAATGGTGTTTTTTAAATTTTTAAAGCAAAGAAAATATGCAGTTTATTCTGGGTAACTTCTATTTAAATAAAAGATCCCCAATGAAATTTAATTATTACCTACCTGTGAGCATTAAAGTTAAAAACAAATAACGTTTCAAATACCCCAACAAGGCATAATTGTCTAATGAGTTTATTAACTTATAAACAGTACAGTAATTGTGACCTACTGTACAAACATAAAACAATACAATCTACTTTTTTCCCACAAATACACACTTGATCTGATCAAAACTATACACTAGAAAATATTACTCAGAGCTCATAGCGTAGATGCCAAGCGTTCTAACAGGCCTTAACTTGCACATGCAAACGGATGGTGACTATTTCTCTTCCAAGTAAAAACTAAATCAAGCACAGAGATTTGGGGCCCCAGAGCAATAACAGCAAGTTTAGAGTAAAAAAAAAAAATAGATAACCTAGAAAGTTAAAGAAAACCTGAAGATAAAAATAATGTATTTTATCAACTTGAACATGGATGAAGATAAAACCTACAGATCACTTTAACAGTAAGGACTCAAATCCTAAATAACAGAAAATTCTTATAGATTACTAAATGAAGCTAGAATATACACCTAGATCTAATGGGATAAAGAAAATTCAGAGGCTTTTAAAAACAGAAACCTCAAAAGAAAACAACATCCAGTTGATCAAGGCTTCATGTTCCTATTCTTGGATGTATAGGTTAGAATGGCAAATGATTAGTTGATGCCACAGAGGAAAAAGTAGGTATATGAAGACTAACGTGAAATGAGCAAAGACACTAAAAGTTTATGTGAGTGTCTTTTTCCTCTTAGAAGTTCTGTCTGCAGTGAAATTGCAGGACTCCTGATACTTTCACAAGAATACTGTAATTTCCACGCTGCCATTCTTTCACTGTGAAAAGCTTAATGTAATTCAGTAAAAATGAAAATGTCTCACTATTGAAATACCACAGTGGACACACCGTAAATGTTACAAAGAGAATTAAAGAAAAACAAGTCCAAAGGACAAAAAGTGGATACTATAAAACTGATAAGTAAAGTCATTCAAATTCCTAAGAAACTTGTTTTGGAAGATATCAAGCCTTTATGTGACCTCATTTTAACTTATACAAGGCAAAATCATATGAAAAATCTTGAGAAATATAGGGTAAGTCAATAATTCTCTTCTTCCAGTTTTTAGACTTTCTTTTGAAAATAATACTATCTAATTTCTGACTTTCATATTTCTATTTCTGAAGAGTTTGGCTATTGTGACTATACTCCTTTATATACTAAACATTGGAGCATGTATTTGCATTTCATCTTTATAATTACAATGTTGCTTATTAAATATTTTTAATAGGGAGTTCTTGCCTAACTTCAATGATAATATGCCTTGGGTTTATCAGAGAATCAGATGAAAACTTACATTTTCAAAATAACAGTATTTTAAATAAGATGTGCTATGTAAATATGCTGAGTTAGTTACAAATTGCACAATTTAAGTATTGTGCCACAAAATACAGCCAAAACCTAATTTCACATTTTTATTTGATTTAGTTTTTGAAAATCAACTTTTTCTTAATTCATGAAAATAGAAGTGCCAGCTTAGTTAATACATATTTTATGCATTATAGCTTGATCACTGAGTAATTAAATTCTATACCAATGAGGCATACTAACTCTTGAAAAATCTACATTCTGATGATATACTCAGAGTTTTCTTAAGATAAATTATATCAAAAAAGGGTGAAAACAATTTCAAAATGACCAAAGTTTTGGTCCACACACATCGTTTGAAAACAAAGTTTTCCAATAGTAAGGCAAATAACAAAACTTATCAAGAAATGTCTTAATCAAAAAAGGGTCATTTCTTTCTCAATACTTGACTCCATTAGTCTCACTGGCCAACCATGGACATATGTATACATTTTCAGTGTATATATAAGAGTCAAAGATTTCCTTGGAGATGTCAATTTTGTTGAAAATGCAGATACAGTAATTTTGATGCCAAAAATGATACCAAATTTGTTTTTCCCACAAAAATTTTGGATTTGGTCCTTGATTTATCAAAAACAGAGGTCTTTGTGAGAAGTGGATGACTCAAATTGGTTAGCCCACCAAATTTGGGCTAAAATAAAACAGAAAGTTATAATACTTTATTTGAGCTTTTTTTTTATAGAAACCGTATGTATGACTTTCACTTTCTAGAAAGTGGTTTTCTCTTGAACACACATCACAACCATTCATCATAATATAATTGCAAGTTGTCAGTCAGGGCCGCACCCTTCACTTTGTGGCAAACCGCCAACACATCTGTCAGAAGCACTCATAAGCTTCCGTGTGTTATTGTAATCCTCTACAAACAGAACAAGCTCATTCACCGATTTCACATTTTCCAAACAAAACAATGACTTCTTAAAACTCGATCCAAATGAAATTGTGTTTCCCTGTAGACCATGAGCTACTTTCTCACCAAATGACTGATGGCACCAGTAGTTAAAGGGAATCATGTATCTTGTATACAGTTGAATTATTTATGTGCTAGATATGCATTTTTAAAAACAAAGAAAGGTGTTCATATTATATGGTTATATGTGTATTCAACATGTATATATAATAAACACTGTAATAACATAAATAACATACTATTTCAAAAAATTCCTTTGCCTTAATCATCCTTTTGTCATATAAACACTACATATTGATAGAACCAAACCCATTTTAGTTAAGAACAAAATGTACTCTGGAGTTGTAGCAGATTAGTTCAATTGTCATTAATTTAAATCATCCCTACAATCTGAAAGAGTAAGCTCTCAACAGTGTAGGACAGTAGAAAGAGGATAAATTTTCTTGCAGCTGATCAAGAGTTAAATAAAGAGAGCTTTTCTAGTCACTGTATATCTGCCCTTCGAAAGAAGTGGCCAAGTATCAGAAGTAAAGTCTAAAAACTTTATTAGCAACAGAATAAATCCCTTTAAAAAAATAAAATTGAATCCAAGGTGTCAAATGTTCACAAGTCATAACTTCTCAAATTGCTTTTGGTCATGTATGTGTCACATGTATGTGTATGGTCATTGCTACCCTGCCTGCATGCTCTCTCTCTTTTAGTAACAGAGACCCAAAAATACTATGTCAAAGAAGCTTTTGTACATTTATTTGTCTGCAGATTGGAATGAAAGACACATGAATTACTGCTGTTGAAGACATGAGTATTTTTCCCCCACAAGATAGAGCATAGAGCAATCTTTACAAAGACACATAAAAATACATATGTTTATATCCACACATTATATATATTGAGGTATTTCATTTTTCCTACTGTAATTCTCAGACAAAATGGAAGCTTTCAGGTATAGTAGAAGTGATGGAAACAAAATCTTCAAACCCAGTAAAGCTTTGTTGATTCTTAGTCATCAATAACATACATATTTAATAGACTTCATGGTGACCATAAAACAGATTCCATATTAATATCTGTTCATATAGTACTTAAGTCAGACAAGTGATTTCAACACTTTATATTATTTAAGCTTTATTTAATGGTGTCACCTAGATAATAATATACCAATATTATTAAAGATTCAAAGAGGTTAAGTAAATTTCCTGTGATGATACATCAATACAAATTTCTATCTTCAGATTCCAAAAAGTCATGGTGTTATTATGTGTATTTTCACTGAGTCATATCAGCACACAAATATAAACATCAACATACGAACAAGTAACATAATATTTAGGCAAGTTATATATATATTATTATATATATAATCACATGTATATACACATATATATATATTACTAAAAAGGACAATACAGATTTAGGAAATTCAAGACCTACCATGCACAGTAGTTGCAAGAAAAAAATTCAACTTAGGATGCCTTCTCTCATGAATCTCAATTAATAAGTTTACCACAATATTTTCATATATTCATTTCTCAGTCAAATATATAGTTATGAAATTCAAATAAAATGCCTTATATCTGTCCCTTCCATTGAGGTGAGGAGATGCAATCAAATAACTCTTTTACTAAATATTATACAATAATAATATGTATTCAATAATGAAATCATGCCTGCCAGTCTTTATTGGAAAGAAATACAGGTATTCATTGATTTTATTTCTCATCAAGAAAGTCATTAAGTTCTCTGGAATCAAGAGAAAGTTTATTTTTAAAATGTTTACAAGTTTAATTATTGGAACATTATATGTATATAATGAATGTGGAGTGGAGATTAATACAAGAATTTCTTGAATATGCAGAGTAACTCTATCAAATTGGCCAGCTATAACTGTTTCTTGATACTCACTAACTTTTTAAAATTTTTAAGCCAATTTTGAAACAGTGGTTAAAAAAAACACATTTCCATAGCAAGAACATTTGATCCTGAGCAGTTTTTGAAAGTCTATTTGCCATTTTAAAAACATGTAATGCATTATTACTGAATTATATTTATTATTATTTAAACCATAGCAAAAAATAAGTACGAATGTGGAGGTTATTTAAAGAAATTTTAAACCAATTATCAATTCTCAAAATATGTATACAACAAAAATCTATACATTTTGAAAATCGATAACTACTTTATCAGCTATAAAAGTTAAGAACATTTTTAAACCATGGTTTTAAAATTAATGTTCTTACTACTCGAAGTGTGATTATAGATGCACACATATATTTCCCCAATATTTTAGCAAGATAATAAATGCAACTCTATAAATTGCCCAAATTAAAAATGGGAAAAAAATACATATATATCTCTCTCACATGTAAAAATATTTATTATATATATGTATATATATACATATGACTTTGCTGAGAGTCAAAGGCAAACATAAAAATGAAAACATTTATTTTGGTCCCACCCAGTTCATATCAATTGAATGGCAATATCCAAACCAAATTTCAAGTAGTAGATGACTCAAATAGTATCCAGGAAAGAAACAAGTCATTTTTACTATCTATAAACAATCATAAACAAGAAAATTTGACAACCTACTTTTAAAAAATAAATTGATTAAAAATATTAAAATAGAAATGTAACATCAAGAACATTGCATAGAATTCTTGAATGCTTTCGTAAGAAGTGGACGATTTTGTGTTGTACAATAAAAGTGCTCAAGATAATTATGTTCAAAAGGTGAAACAATTAATTATGCCAAATAAGTTACCTCTAGTTTATCAGAAAATTATTTTCCTTAAACCATAATTTACAAAAGAAATTGAAACACACACATACATAAACACACAATACTAACATAAAAAATAATCTTTGTAAAACACTAAAATATTACTGCTGTGGCTTTAATTTTATTTCAATTAAAGTTGCTAAAACTTACTAAGAATATTTTTTGTTTTTATTTTGTGTTAATAAGCACTACATAGCAAAAGAAATTACCTCAAATGAAGGACACAAACAAACCTATAACAAAGAATGATTATATTTGCCACATTTTCTTGTTATGTCAGAAAGGAAACTCTATTCAATGCTGATAATGTTCTATAATTTCAGTTACTGGTTAAAAAGTTCCCTAGATTCATGTTATTGTCCTTTAAGCAGCTATCGTTTAAAATCACTAAGGTACCTGCCTGTACCCCTGAAATCTTGAAAGAAAGATTTGCTGAAAAATATAAAAGATGACCAAATTCAGAGTATTATGCAGTTTATAATATCAATATTTAAATAATGTGCTTACACTTAATAATGAGATGGCATACTTCTTTCTTCTTAGGTTAATATTTAGCAAGAAAGAAGTGTTATTTTCAACTCTGAAATGTTAACTCCAATTACCTAAGACTTCAGATACCTTCTCTCCCAAGTCTACCAAGCTGCTTCTGATATCTCTTATAGTAGAGAACTGGGTATTCATGCTAATCAAATAATCTAACTAAAAGAGTTACTATATTATTAGTACATGGCCTATTAATTTCATAGCATTTATGTTATTTGCTACTGAACATAATTTAGTTTGTATTGCTTCAGGAATTATTTAATAATTTGCAAATGTTATTGTCATTTGTCAACAGGCAAAAATATCTGTTGAAAGAGTGTTCTGATAGTGCAAATAAACCTAGTTTTACTCTATGTGGATATAGAATATTTTCAGTCTTACACACTTCAAAGAAGATGTTTTAGTTCTCGTACCCTTTACTCTACATTTCCCTTCTTATTCATGCTTCTGTTATAGAACTTAATATTTTATAATAATATAACCTTTTATATTCACTCCCCATTGGATATTTATTGATCACCTTTTATGTTCCAGGCAATATGCTAGCTTCTGGAAAGAAAAAGATGAATTAAACAAATACGGTGCCCTTCCCTGGTTGAGCATCAGTTTACTAGGGAATACAGGTACAACATCAGGTAAATAAATGCAAGCATGTTTTAGAAGTGCTATGATCCAGGAAGTGTGAATGTGATGGAAACCCGTGTGAGTCAGTCTACCCCTATATCCATACCAAACTCTCCTGCTAAGATTTCCCTTGTTAGCCTTTTCTGGTAAAGCTGTATTCTATTCAAATTCTTGTCCCATGTGCCTATCCCTGTGCTCATTTAATCCACTTAGTATTTTAAATTATTTTTCAGTAATAATGAAACATATGTCCTAAGCTCTAAACATCTTCTTATCTCTTATTTATGACCATTAGCACATAACTAAGGTACATTAAAAGCATATACTTCAATTGCAAATTAGATTATGACTTACAATTTTTTACACAAAACAGACTATTTCTAGGTTTTATTGGTAGGGCAATATAATCAAGTGAGCCTAACTGGACCACTGATGAAATATATCTGCCAGTTTTCTTTCATTAAATATTAAAAACAAAGTAAATGACATTAAAATGTCAAATAACTAGACTATAACAAACATAATGCTAATCAACTGAATGTTTTGATATTAAATTTATAGAAAGAATAATTGTAAAAAGATTATTTTTAGGCTGGGCATGGTGGCTCAAGCCTGTAATCCCAGCACTTTGGGAGGCCAAGGCAGGTAGATCATCTGAGGTCAGGAGTTCGAGACCAGCCTGACCAACATGGTGAAACCCCATCTCTACTAAAAAGACAAAAAATTAGCCAGGGGTGGTGGTGCATGCCTGTAATCCCAGCTACTCAGGAGTCCGAGACAGGAGAATTGCTTGAACCTGGAGGCGGAGGTTGCAGTGACCCAAGATCGTGCCATTGCACTCCAGGCTGGGCAGGAAGAGCAAACCTCCATCTCTTTGTCTCTCTCTCTCTCTCTCCCCTTCTATATATATATATATATTTATTTATTTATTTATTTAATTTTTATTATTTTATTATATATATCTTTATAAATTATATATATTTGTTATTATTATATATTTTTAGAAGGAATTTAAAAATTTTTAAATGTCAGGGTGTTTTTCAACATTCCAGTAACTGTCACCATACTTGATATACAAAAGCTCAATAAATGTCCGTGAATGAATGAATGAAAAATTCAATCAGTTTTCTATATTTTCTATTATGCTGTATCCTATAATAATCACAAAGATTCTGTGATACTTCTAAGATGTTGCCTAATCCTAAATCTGTAAAAGTTATTTAAATTATATGACCAATACAAATGCGCTATGGCAGGAAAACCACCTATAGTTTTTGTAAATGTTTTTAATTGGTATAGAAACAAATGTCTTCTGATGAACCCTCAAAAATAATATACATTAGTTTGTATTTTCCATTTTTAGAATTTCCCAAGTAAACAAATATTTGGCATAGAAAAATAACATGAATATGTTTCCATTATATGCCTTATCAAATAAGATGTATTGTTCCAAGGTAAAAGTACTCACAAATTCAAGAAACTGAGCTTCTTGAAATAAAGCTTAATATCATGATTTTTAAAGCTATATAAAATGAACGTCCATTTGTTGTCTTATTTCATGCCTCTGGAGAGGATTTCCTTCTCGAATAAGAGAATGTCTTTTACAGACTTCCAGAGTCCACAGTGATGTTCAGAATAAGCTGCTAGAAAAAAGAATCTCAGTTTGTATTGGGATCTATGCAACTTAGCCTTGTGTCTAAGCAATGACTATGTCATTGCTTGAAAAGTCCACTGAAGTTTTAGTCACTGTTGGTGACTTCCCAACAGGCACACCTGGCAGTAAGAAATTCTTAGTACATATCAAGAAGAAGAGGAATATTCCTGGACATTCAAATTTATTAAACTGCAGGCCAAATTGCCTTAAGTAAGATATTACTAAATATATAACTAAGAGATACAGCATATACTTCAATTCATATTCAGCATATATATGCTATATGCTCTCTCTACATAGCATATATGTCAATATAACTAAGATATTGCTAACATGATGATCACTGTGTTCAATGAGGTATTTATGAGCCATGTGAATTTTTATGTGTAGTGCTATCTTATAAAAAGCACTACACATAAAGCAGACATATTTTGGGAAATTGTGGTTTTACCATACTATTCTATTTCGGTGCCCTTTGCCTATTTTCTAACTTCCAATTATTGCATGTTTGATATAAGGAATATAAATTTAAACTATTAATATCTGCTAAATAAGAGTAACAGAAATTTGAGTTTTATTTTATTATTTTCCATATATTTAACATATTTCATGATTTATAGTTTTAAATTAAACTTTAATCAAACAAAAAAATGATAGTATAGATAAAATATTTATGATTGTTTAAGCTAGATGATAGGTCCATAAGGGCTCATCACAGTATTCTCTCTACTTTTGCATAGGTTTGACATTTTTCTACCAGAAAGGTTTTTTCAACAAAAAAAGATACCCCCAACCTAAAATGCAATAAATAAATAAATTACAAAAAAAAAAAAAAAAAATTTTAATTTGACAGTTTTTTCAAGCAACATGAAAACACAAATATATTTTCTTGTTGCTGTTGTTCACATGGTTATGTAGATGAATCCATGAAATGTAAAATTGTTCTGATGAAAAGAATCACTCAAGAGAAGAACATTAGCTTATTTGATTAGGTTTTGGGGGCAAAGGGACATGCTATATTGTGCTATACCGTCTCTTCCTGTTAGTCTCTCCTCCTTTTAGTATCTCTCTCTCAGTACCTCTTTCTCTCTCTCTCTCTCTCTTTCTCTCTCACACACACACGCACACACACATATGATTCTCCTATACTGACTATTCCTGTCTTTAAAGAACCTCCTCATACCCTGAAGACATTAATGATGGTCAAATTAAGTACAGGCCAACTGAGTTCATGCAGTCCTAATGAGCCTGTAATGCAAGTTAGTTCAGAGGGCCCATTAAACTCAACTACTCCACCTGAACACTATGCTTATGTTGAACGGAAACATAGAATAATAGAAAAAACACTGAAATAAGTATCAACTGCCCTAAATTTTTACTCCAGCTCCCCATTTACCAGTTATTCAATACATTAATCATTAATTTCCTCATTTCTGGAATAGCATAAGAATATCTGTCCTTCCTTACACTCAAAATTTTTATGAGACTCAAATAAGGCATGCAAAAGCCCTTTGCAAACTGTAAACTATGCATAATTAGAGTATTATTAACTTAACAAAGACCCAGAAAATTCCTGGTACACTCATTTATACAACAAACTCGAGCCATTACACACTTGACCCCACACTGGGAAGCTTTGTCAGGCCTTCGGTACTGTCAGGGGGTTCCTAAGTTTCCCACTGACTCCAAAATAGTTAGAAGGGAAGAAGAAAGATGTGTTGTAAATGAAATTTAAAATATATTGAAGCTTACGTACATTTAATCTGCATTTAAAAACAGAGAAGGGTGGAATTTAGCCAAGCTTCCTAGCAACAGTGTCTCCCATCTTCACATATACCCTTCAGGCTTTGTGCTGACTTTCATACTTTACAGGTACACTGGCTATTCATTAACTTGATTTCACCTGAAAAATGTTCAGGAGAGGAGTAGAGAAAAGGCAGGAGTACAGTGTTTCCCAAGGGTCCAATACTCCCAGGTAATAACCCTGATTCAGAAGATTCTCTTGCCATCATATATAATTTCTTCAAACCCTTGCTCAACTCAAGATTATGCTAATGCCTTGTTTTTCAACATATTTGAGTTTATAGTTATTCTACTCTGGATCAGCCACCTAAATACTTTACTTTCTGTCCACATGACCTGGTGAACCTGCTCTTTTGATATGCTTTATAGTCCCATTTTTACCAATCCCATCAATATAATAGGATTGTTTGTGGGCCTTGTGTTTGTTTACATGGGCATTAGATATACTAAATATGAGAAAGTGCAGTTATCAGAAGTGGATATCTAAGTGGAGAAAGCAGATATGTTCTAAAGCCAGAATTTTCTTCAAAACACTGAAATGCTAAACATTGGTACATTCCTATATACTTTTTAGTAAGATATTTTAGAGCCCATTCATTCATTATTAAATATTCTAACATTTATGGGCATATACTATTAATATATATAAGCCTATGAGGGTTTGTCAATGACATACCAGATAGTGAAGTTTCATAACAGTTCAGTTACCAAAAAGTACACCTTTGATTTCCCAGTACTTCGTGATATCTCTACATAGAAGTTATCCCTGGACAAAGAGAAAGTATTTTATATAATACTTTCATTTCCAGAACACATCCAGAGATCTACAATCCTGATTTGCCTCAAACTTATTTCTTATTCTCTATTAAACAAATCATATTTAACATAAATATATCCAATATACGATTTTTCACAAATTAAAATGAAAGCTAATTTCTGACTTTTGTTTTTTTTTAAATTCTAATCCACAAACTGATAGTTATTCAAAGGTCAGATAAAATAATGTAATGCATTCTGAGCACAAAATGTCTTCATATTAATGAGTTTGTTGAGAAAAAAAATAAGTAATGGCACCAAAACAAATGGCAAGAATTAAAACAAAAATTTTAATTTACCAAAAAAAATATTTTCCATTAGCTATTTGTATGGTTAAAAACAATTATTACTCCCTACTAAAATCAGTTACATGAAATAAGATTAAGATTTTTCTTAAACAGTTTGGAAGAAGATCACCTATTAGGGAATAAAATTGACTTAATTTTATACAACTCCCTGATGGTATGAATGGAAATTGAGGTGCAGGATATGTGTCTAGATCTGTGGATATGAAGTAACTGACAAGTTTGGCATACTTTGGTAGCTTCCATAACCTACTCTTCGAGCATGACTACCTCAGGATTTTCATCTTTTAAATAGCTAAGGTTTTCAGCAGGCAGTAAATAATGTGAGTTCAAAAAGAACTGGGGTATCTCACTTTTATCTTTCTAATCAAGAGTCAGATTGCTATGCCTAAAGACATTTTCCATCTTCAACTTAAAGAAATGAACATGTCAGATTAGATAAATCACCAGACAGCTGCTAACAAAAAACCTAGGTGTGCCTTTTAATTTACTAAAGCCCAGATGCATCCAAATCAAAGAATAAAAAGAGCACATAAATGACAAACTCCTAGAAAACTTTCTGGGTGCATCTGGGCTTTATTCACAGCCTATCAATTCTATGTCTGACAAACTAGTCCTGGATTTAAATCTCTGTAATGAGCAAAAGCAGAAGCTGGTTGGCCCAGAGGAAAATAGGGTTTATCATGGGCCTAAAGTCCACCTGAATACACTACAATGGCTATGTCCCAAAGAATACCAATACTTATATTTAAGAAAAAAATAGAGTGATGAAACAGACTTCATGTATTGCCACAATGGCTCTGCTGGGAGCTGAACTCTAATTAGGAAGATTAGATATAAAATCTTTTAACAAAAAGTCTTTTAACAAGCATAATTTTAATAAAGCAAAAAATCTGAAATTTCCTACACCTGCAATAATTTGCCATGTTTCCGTTTCAATTGACATATTCACTGTACTTGTTTCAGTTACTACTCTCAGAATGGAGTAAGTCAACCCAGATGCACTGCCTCTTAGACTATCAAGAACGTATCTTCCTCTAGGGCCATGAATCTTCATTTCTTCTAACAAACACAACCAAAGGACAGTAAGATCTCTCAAAAATCTGAGTGAAAATAAACAGTTCAAAATCAAAGAGTAAATAAAATGGCTTTCAAGTTTTCTTAGCTGGTGAATTATTTCCATCTGAAACCTATGAAATCATCCATTTTATCACACTTTTAACAGTAATATTTGGGGTTATTAGCATGATAAACTTCTCACCTATTCATCTTTTACTTTTAAAAATCTGCTCATCTTATGACTAACACCTTGGCATTCAAACAAATACTATGCTGAGACAGAAAAAAATAAAACCTGTATAAATGACAGAGTGTTCAACCATGAACACATTGTCTTTTATGAATATTATAATCACAGAATCAATAAGCCTACAAAGAAAAAACAGGACACAAAACGTGTTTTGTCATTTCTGACGAAGTTATAAAAACAACAGACATTCAATATGCCAAGTGTTCTTCAATCCTTCATAATCATAGCCTTATTGAAGTGAGGACAAAAAGGGTCTAATTGCATAGGAGCAATCTCAATGTAATAGGTTATACACCCAGGCACTGCTGCACAATACAACAAAAACAACGTTCCCTGTGTATAGCAGAATGTCATCTCTCATTTTCAGGCAATTACCTTCTTTCTTGTCAACAGTTTTAATAACCTCCATCATCTCTAAAAGACTTTTGCTTCAGTTAAATAATTTTCAGCTTTTTAATATGCAAATGTGCTTGTTCATATGCATGGGTGAAGTGGCACTGCTACTTGAAATGTGTCAGTACATTGTGGAGCACCTGCACCTCGGGGAAGCTTGATTTAATTGACACCTAATACTATTCATTATTCCACTTAGTGAGCAACTCCTATTAGTCACCTGTAGGTTTTCCTATAAGCAGTACTTTGGCCACCAATAAAAATATGAATATTTCTATAAATAGAATGTCCATATTTAGTAAATGGGTTTCACTACTGTCAGAGCTTTGGAAGGAGATAGGGGGATGATATGGAATCAATAGTTTTTTTCAGCAGGCAATTTATAAACTTCCTCTCATTTTTCTATGAATTTATATATACATGAGGAGTTGTGCTGTCTGGTAAACACAAGATGCTGTCTTCTTTTTTGTGGCTCAATAAGTAATATCCTGCTCAATGGAATGAGTGAGTGAGTGAATAAATAAATACATACATACATACATAAAAAGAAGGATGGATGGATGGATGGATGGATGGATGGATAGAAGAATGAATAAACAAACAAATAAACCTATCTTACAGAATACACCATTACGTTTTGGTCTTTTGTTGTTTGTGTGTGTGTGTCAGTAGGGTATTCTCAATTCTAAAGGCTCCAGCCTAAAGGTGCTATTTAAACAGAGTTATTTATCATAATATAGGAACTACATATGTCACAAAGTTAAGAGACAAAAGCAGAATTTTGTCAATAAACAAATATTTACTGATGTCATCTTCTTAGGTAATTTAATGGCTAAAATAATGCTATTGTGAAGCATGTGGGTACACATTTTAAATAACTTCAAAATATCAGCTGGGAGAATTATAACACATATGGGATTTTGTGTATTAGTTGGTATTAATGTAATAAACATGTACTGTAAAGATTACAACTTAAGTCTATTAGTCTCTTTTGCCTTTAGGAAAATGTAAGGATTAACAATGGAGAGTATGTGTAGACTTAATATTGGGGATGTTTCTTTACCACATGGTTTGTGACCTTATCATCCAGGCCACATTTCTTTCTGGCATTAATGCATTGTTAGTCCCAGAGGCTTAAACTACAGATGTTTGACATCGTGCTTACAGGCAGATCATCTGGAATACAAAGTGAGAAATCTATACTACTTATTAGTATATATTATGAGTGTAACAGAGATTTAATAGCCCATTCAAACAAGATTAGCGAAACTATAGCTCAGAAAAAGAAAAGTATCATCTTAACTGAGATATGTTATCAAACCTGTGGGGAAAAATAAAGAAGAACTGAAAGTATATTTTCAGCTGGAATATGTTTTCGGACATCAAAAGAAATTGCCACTAATTAATGTTGTTTATATAATAGCATAAGAAACATTAATTATATCCTTCAATGTAAACTTAAAACCTTTTATGGAAAGGGGATTTATAAGTAAGGTGGTAATCTGGCTCTTTGGAAGGCTTATCTACAACATATTAAGAGTGATCATAAATCATGTTAATGTCTAGGATCCAAAGAAAAGTGAGGTGATAGTGGGAAAAGATTGAGTTCTCTTAACCCCTAGGTCCAATCACTTCCATAGAACAAGGGAAAAAAGAAAGCAGTGGTCAACTAGACCTTTGTTGGTATCCCCCAAGATGTAATCTCTAAACTGAAGAATGGCAGCTGGCAGAACAGCTGGTGAATAGGATTAATGTCAGAAGAAAGAAATAAAACTCAACATATGTCCAAGCCTGCGGTGCTGGGACTGAGCATGATTATACCCCGACGGATAGGCTGAATACAGCTGGAAAGTGCCACTGTGCCATGCTTCTCTACCCGACAAGGTCATCGCTAAGAAGTACAGCTAATGTCTGAACAGCAAACTCAACTTTGCCTGAAGAACTCAGTAACCAGTAAGGAAAGAGGGAACCCGGGTTTTTAACCCTACCCATGCACTGAATAGTTTAACCCTCAGTGCTTAGTTTCCTATATCACAAAGCAAACCAAAAAGCAGATTAGCATTGAATCTAACAGATTGCACTAAAGTAAATATAATTTTTAAATCATTTAAACCGCTTAATCTCATCTCAATCACATCAAATATTTAGAGCAAACATATTTCCATCTTTCATTTAGAGTTTAAATAGGCACAAAGGAGAAAAAAATCTAATTAAATATCTAACAGTAGATATGCTTTTGTAAATTGTGAATGTTTTTCCAAAGTTAACATTTTGAAATTACTGAATCACAATTAGCAAAAAATATTTTAAAGCAGTTTTTTTTATAGTATAACCGTCACGTTCTCACACTGAATAATATGAGAAAGTTATATCTTCCTGCCCTATCCCCATGATGTAGTTGGCCCACTTTAGCCTTTTGTAATAGTAGATGAGAGACACCGGAATTTAACTGTTGGAACTAGTTATAGTGATAAACAGAAACCACGTGGACATTACAGACAGATGAGAAAAGGCTTTGTTATTTATAGAAACTTAGGCAGCATAAATTCTATCCAATTGTTTCCTTATTAAACAACTACTGAAAACATTTTTAAAAGAGATCAGTAATCATTTCTAAGAGAGTACTGTCCTACTTGTCTCTGACGTTTATTTCCTTCAGATGCCTGAGCTAACTTGAGCTCAACAAGCAGATTATCAGAGGCAACAAATCACGTTCCCATCTAAAAACAGCTAACACTCTCACTACATTCTTTTGGCAATACATTTTTAAGTAGGGGTGGGAGTGGGGGAGAGGGAGTTAGAGAATTGTATTACAAAAGAAAAGCACAGAGATGTGACTCTTAACAGGTTTAAGGGCACAGCTCCACAGTCTCAAGGGAAATTTATGTGAAATTACAACCAACCAACAAAAATCTACCTAAATAGCCACTCTCTGAAGACATTACATTTTATTTTTCATATCCAGGATTACTACTTGGGGGTCATCATGGTGAGAGATGGCCAGGCCCTATATCACCTATGCTTACACTGTTCTGAGGCTGACAAAAACCTAGAGCAGAATTATTCTCTACAGTCAAATGTAAACTTCTCACCACCTTGCTTATTTTCTTTTTCTCTTTCTACACATAAACTAATTACTAGCTTATACACGCATTTACGAGCAGCACCAATTAAAAAGAAAAGCTCTGGAAATTAAAAAACAAAACTTAGAAGTTTTAGGTAAGCATGCTAATGGCTTGAAATTCAAGGGACCAATCACGCTTAGTTTCTTTCTTAAATGATTTTCAAATAAGCATGGCCAAATTTATGAGAGGGGGCTTCTTCTCAGGTAAGATACTCAATGGGCCTTTCAAATGACATTTCAGATAATTCAGCAGGCTAGAAAAATTATCACATCATATCATTATTAATGTAATAAACAACAAACGTTAATTACATTAATACCAGGAATTACTATTTTTTTAAAGTCTTGAGCTTCATTTTGTTTACATGCCAATTTTTACTTAGATCTAAGAGTAAGTAGCAATTTTCAATGCCTACGGGCAGCTGAACATCTTTATTTCTAAATTTTTACGCACATTTTAAAAGTCTCCTTGTTATTTGGAATTTTTTAAATGTTAATCTGTTGTGGTTTATAGCTTAATGAAATCTCAAATCATCCTACATTAAGTGTTTAACACTAAGGAAATAGTCACTATTTCTGGAAAACTCAAATGCTAGAAAAGTCCATGTACAGTCCAAATAAATATTTAAATGAAGTTGCCAGTTTTAATGTTGTTATAATGGCTACCACTAACCATTTAATAAAATTCCAAGATTGCACGCTTTGAAGTTTAATGACATTCAACATTTTCTAGAATCTTTAAACACTGAAAAAAAATTGTTTTTGTCATTACAGAATATGGAAAGTAACCTCCATAGCTTATTAATGTCTTCTGAATTGTTTAAGGGGATTTAAAGATATGAGTTAAAAGAATTTCATAATCTTAATTTCAATTTCTCCTTTTCATTTAATAGTAGACATTCATTAGGACCCACACACTGTAATAAATTATAATAATTTCAAACAAGAATTAAATTACTAGGTACCTAGTGAAAGAGCCATTTTTTCTTAGGTACCCTGTAATCTAACTGTCAGATTTAAAATCTATTCCCAATCAACTCTTCACAACATTCACATTTATTCATCTATGTTAAATTAATAAAAGGTGTGAATAATACTGACAAAATTGATCATTATTGTTCATGTAGATTTAGAAAATTATAAGGTAATCTAAAATGTAAAAGGAATTGAGAGAAACTATTAAGGTTCTTATAAATAAATTCATCCTATGCTATTTTTTCAAATCAAGACTGAAAGTTCTGTGAGACTTATTTAAATTGACTATACAAGCTATTTGATAAATTGTGCATTTTTAGAGCATAAACCATTTTCATTATTTTTGACAAATACCAGTACAAAGACTCTACCATAGCATTAGGGTTCAACAAATACTTTAGGAAGCTATGCCAAAATGATGTTGCAAAGTAAAACCTAGTAGCAATCTGAGACAGTTTATAGCCAATGCAGTTTGATGAAGAAAAGACACAAGGGAACATCAAAAGCAGCCGTCCCAGAAATAAATACCACCCCCCTCATCTTTCCTGTAGATAAAGTAATGGAGGTATAGTTCTTACCTGGACTAGAAAAGATAAATACAATTCTATTGACTAAGGTCCCAAAACAGAACTCCCTTTACAAAACAAGTTTGAACACTTACTATATTTCCTACTATCTAACCTTGCTGACCCCCTCCTCTTTGACTGGCATCCCTGAAGATAAAGTAAAGCATGTCAACATCTGTTCCCATTCACACCGATTTTAATTTACCAAAAGAGCTTTGCTATTTTCAGAGCAGACTCCAGAGCACAATGACAGATTTAGGACCTTTACTGGGGTTGCATTTCTAGTGTGTCAGCATTTCCTACTCACCAAGAGTAAATTCCAGGGGGTCACAACAAAGGAATAGCTGAAATTCAAACTTCATTATAGAGATTTTTCCCACCCTTACTTATTTCATCACAACTTAAACTACCAACATGCTATCCTATTTAGTAAGGCATCATTGGTGCTGCACAGTAATTGAACTAAAATTATCTAGTCCTGGGGCAAAGATAAAGGTCCTTTAGGCTCTTCCTATGGAGTTATACATACATAATTACCTCTTCCAGAACTTTATATCTGACTGAAATTTAATCACTATAACATTTTTATAACTCTTTAAATTTGTAAAATAGTATATGCTTTTAAAAACACTTCCACATCCTTAACGTCTGTTTCATAATTTGATTATAAGTACTGAGTTTAAGTCACAATTATTCTTTCTGACATAAGAATTCCATAGTTACATGTTTTTTAAAACCATGCTTTATTCAGACATTTTAAATATGTGTAAAGAAAGTCACTCTCACATCACCCCAGTTTCCCTAGATAATTCAGAGTTTTTAAGACACAATATGAAGAGCAACTTGGAGAAACAATGCACAAGTTGTGTTGTAATCAAATAACAACTAAGACACGAGCAGCTGAGCAGAAGGAAGATGGGCAACGGAATGCCGTACAGCAATCAGCACTGTTGACTAATCAGAATTTGAGACACTAGAAGGTAATAAGGGTATTATAAAGAATGGCTTATTGAAGGAGCAGCTGTTTATGTGTAGCTCACTGTTTAAACGAGTTCCACTAGATTGCCATGGTATGTTTTGGTGAAAATGTTTAACTCCTTTTAAAATGATCATTAGAGAAGAAACAGCAAGTACCAAGTGGCAAGTTTGGAGATATCAAAACACCAACTAAGATAACAGCTTTAGAACAGATATCTGGGTGGTTTGAAAATTGTAGGAAATGCCCATTTCGATGACTTTTTAAGTCAAAGTACTTAGGTACTCATTCTTCTCTTAAAAAGCTTAGAAGTTAGGTCTATTCCACTATCATTACTGGGTAATGTTATGGGCACAAAGATGAGGCAGCAATATAATAGGGGAATCTTCAGAGGATAAGAAAAAGAAAAGGCAAAGTAAAAATACCAAACAGGAGAGCCACAAATTAAAGACTGTCTCGAATTTAAAATATGTCCATCTTCTCAATAAGCACAAGGAATAAGATCCTGAATTACATTTCAAAATAAAGTTTTATATATTTTTGGCTTAAAATATAATACAAAAACCACTCTCCTACATTGACTTACAGGAAGTAAATAATTTTTAAAGCAGATGAGAGAGACTGCAAAATAACATTTAATTAACTAATGTTATTTTCATAAAGCAATAATCATCTTATTCAAAACTATTTGTCATACAGTTGTGTTGGCTTTGTAATTGGATTGATTTACAGTTTTGTCTTCCTTATTTTTACCCAAGAAGCAATTGTCTATTGTTTCTTCTGCCCCACCAAAAAAAGAATTCCATAAATTACAACATAAAGGCACCAATACTTCACTAAATTTATCATAATATAGTATTATGAATATTTCATTTGACAAGTGTTCGGTAATATTTTTAAGCAGTCAGCAAGCGGTCGAAACTCTGCTATCTTTTGTAACAGTTCACATGTCAAACTGGCAAAGTGCCCATATTGTAAGGCAGAAAAAAATCTATTTAATGTCTGCCCCACAAGGCGACATGAGGTTTGATTGGCAGAAAGCAGAGAGTGGCTTTTGATCATGTGTCCTAACAAGCAGTTCCAGCTCCTGTCTTTTCAGCTGATGGGCTCCACATTACCCATTCAAACAGAAATGACAGACCACTGCACTACTCTCTGGCTCTAGTCACACGCAGTGGGAGCTATGCTGGAGACAGAGTCACTGATTAAATATATCACTTTTTCAAGACAAGCAGGTTGTCTGAATCAAAGTTGGACAGAATAGACTCAACATTATTAAAAGGGGATATAAAACTGAGATTGAGTGATGTTCAGCCAGTTTGCACAGCCTCAGGGATCCCCAGGCTGACAAGGGGAATAAGGAACAGCAGAACTCATAAAAACAGGGTCAGAAATTAACTGTGACACCTTGGCTATTTTCCCATCACTTTAGGACCACTGGGTTTCAAAATTCTGGAGTCTCTTTTTTACTTTCTTTTTCTTTAAATGAATTCAGTAGAGGGAGAAAAACACATAAAAGCATGATTACTGCAGTTTGTCAATTACAGTCTTAAAGGGAATAAAATACTGGATGCAAACCCTTTGCATCTTATTTTAAAATATACTAATATACATTCTTCTAACTGGGACCTTTATTTTAGAACTTTATTGCATTTATTGCTTTGGCATTATAAAGTAACTTTAAAATCGAGGAATATTAGTCATAGAAATTATACAGTTAAAAATTGTTTAAGTGTCCTGACAACCAGAGGGCTAGCCAAGTGCTAGTTATCTTATTTAACCATTCTATTTTCTTTGCTATAGAATGCATATTATTTAAACCTTTTGCTTAAAATATACTTAGAGACATAAATTTCTAAAATGTATGGAATTGTTCAATACAAACTTGTATTGTCTAAATTTATGTGTTTTTTAGATTCTGAATATAGCCTGTAATAATCTAGAACATATCATTAGCTACCTATGTGATGCAAATAAAATCTAAAGTTGTTTTCTATTTGGAAAAATAAAAATAAGTGCCCAAAGAAGTAAAAAAGAAAACTATCTGGTCATAGAAACTAAAGAAATAATCTGAAACAAATCATTTGAAACCAAAAGATACAATTGAATAAATGGTCCATTCAGATGTTATTCTAAAACAGTCCTTCCAAGAGATTTTAACTTCTTCCTAACTCTGATATAAAGAATTAGTTTTACTTATTTTTTTTAGTAACATACTCCAGCTATTCCTTGGAACACTTATGTTCTCATTACTAGTTTTGGCACCACTGTAAATATTTAGTAGCAGCCTCCTCATTAGATATTTAAGATATGATTAAAATATTAAATATTCCTACCAAGATGAAGATAGAGTTTTAATAGAGAAGACTAAGGAATTAAGAATAGTCATGACATAAGATACTGAACTAATAGAGGATGAAGAGATACAAGAATTGAATTTTCTGGAAGAAGATGGTAAAATCACAAAGAAATGGTGGGTATTGAACCTCTGAAAAGCAATATTTTCTTTTATTGTGTTACTCATTTAGTTAAATTTCAAAGTTAATTTAACACTAGCTGGTATATATTGGTTAAAGAATGTACCATTTTTCAGAATAATCTTAATACCGATAGTAGTTATACCACAGACTATGCTATCACTAATAAACAACTCGGTATTAATCAAATATGCATTCTACTGCATGAAAATAAAGTTACATGTTCTCTAGCTTCTGTACTTCATATCTTTAAAGATCTTTAAGGATTAAGAAAACGATGATAACAATACATTTTATCCCAAGTTATCACAGGCACAACCAAGCAATTATTTAAAAAGCTGGTTGTTTTCAAAAATGTAAGAAAATTAGCTTGATGAGGCTAATTTGACTCCTTATATAAGCCCAGATTTAAACAAAAAAAAAGGGAGGGGGGGATCTTTATTGGGAATTGCTTTCCAAAATCTGAAATACAGTAAAGTGGCATTTCATTTTTTTCCTAACAACTGGTTTATATTTAACATCCTTTTTTTAAAATCACCACATGCCTTTTTATTTAAGACTAGAAGGAGAGAGGATACGAAATCGCTAAAATGAATAGTCAACTATGATAAGTAAAAAGAGACAAAATCTGCGTATGTATTGCCAATGTATTAGACTAAGTAAACCTGAAGCTCTCCAAGATACATTTTTCCCTTTTTTACAATCCAGTTGTAAAAAACAGCTGTGTATTACCCATGCTTTACCACACGGGTCTTTTATATTCCATACCAGGAAAGGCCAAAGAAAGGGGGGTAAAATTCCGCAAAACATTTTCAACACCATAAAAAAAGAATACTTTCTTTTAAAAGAATCCAAAATAATTAATTATTTTAGCCACTATATTATTGCTTACAGTAATACACAGCAATAACATTTACATTGATTGAATTCTGTTTCCTTAATGTGAAATTTGTTTGGGGTTAATTAGCACGGCTGAGGAATAAGCTTAATAATTTTATGTTGTTTACACTGGAGGCAGTTTTCCACGAGCACTGCTCAGGGAGGAAGTGACATCTTCTAATTTCAGACAAAACATGGAGGTGAAGGCGGCTGCTCACTGTGGGATTGCAAGCGAGGCCCTTCCTCCTTTGGCAAGCTTCCCCAGTACTGGGGTGTCTAATGGCCACAATACAAAGTTGTTCAAATTATTTTTCAGGCATGATAAGTTTCTAAACCAAATACTGAGCTGGGCAGGGATTTTTTAAAAAACAGACTTATACAAATGGAGAAAGTCCACAATATTAGACATTTTTACTGTCCCTTCCTTAAGAAAAAGCAGGTCTAATTAGTTGTCTTCCTAAAATGCATACCTAGCATTTTTATTATGTATTATAACATTTTGCTCAGAGCTGACATTTTTATTCTGACAAGCACTGTCTGGAGAGCTCTCAATAAATAATACATTGACAATTTTCAGTAAATAAGCAGTGGACACAAATCGTTATCCTTACTTACAGCTGCCCCACTCTAATAGTGCTTTTACAAGTGAGGTGACTATTCAGTCTAATGCAATCCTCTCAGTGCTGGAAAGATATTTTCATTCATTACCACGGTCACAAGCACTTAAAGCACTTTCAAGCCCTGTTGCAAAACAGCAGGAATGGCAGAGCAAGTGGAGCTAACGAAAACTAAAGTTCATCACCAGAGAAACCTGAGGCTGTTCACCTAAACAACTAGGAAATTCACTTCTACCTGGTCCACCTCAACACTTCTAGTTCTACATGTCTAAGAAAAACACAAGTTTTTCTTTCACAGTTAAATGTTAAAGCCTGTGGGTTTTGCTTTTCACAAACCCAAATTTGGTTCACCATCCAATATTTATTAAGCACCACAGGATAAGAGAAGGGATCACTCTATGGCCTATGAGCTATACCTTTGATCAAGGTACAGAAACAAATAATATCTGAATCCAGATTAATACATTTGAAACCATACAATACCTGTTCTTTTTTCTTTTATCAACTTTTCTTCCCTAACAATAGCCCCCAACACCATCACTCTAGTCACTAAATTACTAAGGCAGTTCTGAATTTCATTCTTATTCATGAGATCACATCAATTTGATTTTCTAGCAATGTGAGAAGCAAACTTATAGGAAGTAAGACTTAAAGAAAGAATAATAAAATGAGAAGATAATATCTATTATACCTTGACATATACAGCTGGTAGCTAGTACTTTCACCTTACTTCTTAATCAAACCAATTTATCCATTATTTTAACACTTCTAAAACAATTAACTGATCAGGAAGATGTCTGAAAATATGTTACCCAGTCAGCAGTTGATTTCATGCTATCATATGATATGGCTTGGACTATATATTATAGAACAAATAGTGTAGTATAAATACTATACCATAGTTCTCAATTGTTGGTGTGCATCTGAAACACCTGGAGAGATGGTTAAAACACAAGTTTGTGGGCCCCATTCCAGAGTTTCTGATTTAGTAGGTCAAGGATGAAGTCCAAGAATTTGCACTGCTAACAAGCTCCCAGGTGATTCCAATGCTACTGACAGTTTGAGAAACATTGGGCTACAAGATTGAGTTCATCTGAACAGATAAGACACACCTGACTTACATTGGGGCTAAATGTATAGTCACTTCCCTTATTTTATATGAATAGAATGATAGATTATGGAGTTTTCACATTTGGACCAAGTTTGATGCAACGTTTATTGTTGCAACATGAAAGCAACAATGATAAATTGAAGTGAGTATCTAAGAAAAAAAATTCAATCCATAAAAATGATGAGAAAAGGAGCTAAGGGGTATTACTCTCTTCTAATTTCCAAGTCAGTCAATTGTACTTCTGCCTGCTAGATTTATTCCATCTGTACAGAATATTCAAACTCAGTATGTCTAAATGCAAACCTTTTCCCCAAATCTTCTCAATTTTCTATATTCACCATCTTAATAGCTTCACCATTGTATCTCTCAGCTAGATATCTCCCTAACCTCACAGCCCACACTTAATTAGCAACATCAACTATATCTCAAATAGCTGATTCCTTCTCTCTTCTTCCCCTGCCATTGCCTTAGTTGTTTAGAGTCTGATTAGTACCTGCCTGGAACATTAAAATAGCCTGTTAACAGATTCCCCTGTATTTGCCCTTGCCTTTTTTCAACTGATAGTCAAAATGCCACCAAACTTAATTTTCTAAAAAAAAAAGTGTTCAATTATGTCAATCATCCTCCTACTTAAAAGTTCTCAACTGTTGCCCACTACCTAAAGGATAAAATTCAATCTCTGTGGTAATGGCTCCAACATATTTTTTCAGTTGTGTTTTTTGTGCTAGTCACACCAAACTTCTTCACATTCTTCACAGGTTTACTCATATCATTGAACTTTGTATATGCTGTTCTCTCTACCTGGTATTCCATTATGTCTCTTGTTCTCTAAAAACCATTCAGGACATAGGTGTAGGCAAGGACTTCATGACCAAAACACCAAAAGCAGTGGCAACAAAAGCCAAAATAGACAAATGGGACCTAATCAAACTCCATAGCTTCTGCACAGCAAAAGAAACAGTCATTAGAGTGAATCGGCAACCAACAGAATGGGAAAAAATTTTTGCAGTCTACCCATCTGACAAAGGGCTGATAACCAGAATCTACAAAGAACTGAAACACATTTACAAGAAAAAAACAAACAAGCCCATTCAAAAGTGGGCGAAGGATAAGAACAGACACTTTACAAAAGAAGACATACATGAAGCCAACAAACATATGAAAAAATGCTCATCATCACTGGTCATTAGAGAAATGCAAATCAAAACTATATTGAGATACCATCTCACGCCAGTTAGAATGGGGATCATTAAAAAATCTGGAGACAACAGATGCTGGAGAGGATGTGGAGAAATAGGAACGCTTTTACACTGTTGGTGGGAGTGTAAATTAGTTCAACCATTGTGGAAGACGGTGTGGCGATTCCTCAAGGACCTAGAAATAGAAATTCCATTTGATCCAGCAATCCCATTACTGGGTATATATCCAAAAGACTATAAATCGTTCTACTGTAAGGACACATGCACACGAATGTTCATTGCAGCACAGTTTACAATAGCAAAGACCTGGAACCAACCCAAATGCCCATCGATGATAGACTGGACAGGGAAAATGTGGCACATATACACCATGGAATATTATGCAGCCATCAAAAACGATGAGTTCGTGTCCTTTGTAGGGACATGGATGAACCTGGAAACCATCATTCTCAGCAAACTGACACAAGAACAGAAAATCAAACACCGCATGTTCTCACTCATAGGCGGGTGTTGAACAATGGGAACACATGGACACAGGGAGGGGGAGTATCACACACTGGGGTCTGTCGGGGGGAAAAAGGGGAGGGATAGTGGGGGGTGGGGAGTTGGGGAGGGATAGCATGGGGAGAAATGCCAGATATAGGTGATGGGGGAGGAAGGCAGCAAATCACACTGCCATGTGTGTACCTATGCAACAATCTTCCATGTTCTTCACATGTACCCCCAAACCTAAAATGCAATAAAAAAAAAATATATATATATATATAGCTCAAATGTCAATAAATCCCTTTTTCAGTCTGGAAGAAAATATGGTTTCCTCTTGTATACTTCCACGGCTTTTTTTTTCTTTTTAGTGGGCGTCTTGCTCTGTCACCTAGGTTAGAGTGCCGTGGCACAATCTCAGGTCACTGCAACCTCTACCTGCTGGGTTCAATGGATTCTCCTGTCACAGACGCCTGTGTAGCTGGGATTACAGGCGTGCACCACCACGCCCAGCTAACTTTTGTATTTTTAGTAGAGACAGGATTTAATCATGTTGGCCAGGCTGGTCTCATACTCCTGACCTCAAGTGATCCACCTGCTTCAGTCTCCCAAAGTGCTGGGATTACAAGCATGAGCCACCATGCCCAGCCAGCCACAGTGCCTGGCCAACACAGGATCTTATAGCTTCTTCTACTATTGCACTAATGATAATTACTTTATTTACATGTGTTTCCTACTAAATTATGAGCTACTAAAAAACAATATTTATCTCTGTTCATCTTCTTCTCCTTCTTCTTCCACTTTTACTGCTCTCCAACTCAGGCCCACTACAATACTGCATGAAAAAGCTTAATAAATGATTATGGAATTAATAAGCATATATGTGTGTGTATTTAAGTATGTATACATATGTTGTTATGTGTGTATATATGTATGTTTTGTTTAGATGAAGAGACATTCTCTAAAAATTAAAGCAATTCATCTCTTTTTAATCATGTTATTACCATCTCTGAAAACTTTTATAATAAATCAACAGTATTTTAGGTTAATGTAAATTACATGCTAAGATCCATAGCAGGCATTGTGAAGATAGACTAAAGACATGGTATGTATCCTCAAGAAAATTAAAATCTTCTTGGGAGGCAAGAGCAATAAATGTAAAATAACAAATACTTTTCATCTATGTCAAAATCAGTTGAACATATTTTTGCAGTTTTACTTGTGAATTCTCTAGTATACTCTATTGATATATGTGACTATTTCTCTTCCAATATCATATTGCCTTGATTACTATAGCTATATAGTATGCCTCAATACAGTATTGGGCAGAATAATTCCTAACACTTTATTCTTCTCTCTCAAGATTTTCTTAGCTATTCTAGAATATGATGCACATTTTAGCATAAGTTTGTCTATGTATATGTATATGAAAGTCTTGCTGGGATTTTTATAGGACTTGCATTAAATGTGTACACTATTTGGGGGAAAATTGACATTTTTACCATGTTGAGTCTTTCAGTACATGAATACAATATGCCTTGCCATATTTTTAAGTCTTTTTTGATTTTTGTAGTCAGCATTTTGTAATTTCAGCATATAGATCTGGTACATGTTTATTAAGTGCATACCTAAGCGTATCATTTTATTTGGAGAAACCGTAAACAGTTTTGTGCTGGGTTTGTTTGTCTGTTTGTTTATTTGTTTGTTTGTTTTTGAGATAGAGTCTTGCTCTGTCACCCAGGTTGGAGTAAAGTTGTGCAATCTCAGCTCATCACAACCTCCACCTCCCGGGTTCAAATGATTCTCCTGCCTCCGCCTCCTGAGTAGTTGGAATTACAGACACCCACCACCACACCCAGCTAAGTTTTGTATTTTTAGTAGAGTTGGGATTTCACCATGTAGGCTAGGCTCAAATTCCTGACCTCAGGTGACCCACCTGCCTTGGCCTTCCAAAGTGCTGGGATTACAGGTATGAGCCACTGCACCCAGCCAAGTTTTATGTTTTTAATTTCAGTTTTCATATGTTGCTATGTTCTGAATTTTGTGTCTCCCCAAAATTCATATGTTGAAACCCAGTACCCAATGTGGTAGTATTAAGAGGTGGTGGTCTTTGAGAAATGATTAGATCATGAGGGCTCCATCCCCATGAATGGGATTGATGCCCTTATAAAAGAGGCCTGAGGAAGTTTGTTTGCCCCTTTCACCATGGGAGAACACAGCAATAAGGCACCATTTATGAAGCAAAGAGCCCTTACCAGACACAAAATCTGTTGGTGCCTTGATCTTAGACTTCCCAGTCTCCAGAATATATCAAAGAAACTAATGCCACATAGCAAGCAATAAATTTATGTTATTTATAAATCACCCAGTTTATGGCATTTTATTATAGTAGCCCAAATGGACAAAGACATAGGTTCATTGCTATTGCATAGAAATGAGATTGATTTTTAAGTGTTGATCTTATATCCTGTGACCTTGTTGACTCATTAGTTCTAAGAGGCTGGTTTTTTTGTTTTGTTCTGTTTTATTTTGTATTTAGATTCCTTGGGATTTTCTATACAGATAATCATGTGATTTGCAAAGCAATTCAATGGAGGAAGGTTAGCCTTTTCAACAGATGATGCTGCAGCAAATTAGACATTCACAGGCCAAAAGAAATGAGGCTTGAATACCCTAAAAATTAACTCAAAATGAATTATAGTATAAAACTATACATCTTTCAGAAAAAAAAATAGGAGAAAATGTTTAGAATCTAGGACTATGCAAAGTATTCTTAGACTTGATGAGAAAACTTGATCCATATAGTTAAAAACTGTTCAATTGGACCTCAGCAAAATTATAAACTTTCATCTGTGAAAGCCCATGTAAAGAGGATAACAGACAAACTAAAGACTGGGAGAAAATTTTGCAAACCATGTATCTATCATAGGACTAGTATCTAGAATAATATAAAGCTTTCATAACAGCAAAAATAAAACAATCCAATTAGAAAATAGACAAAAAAACATGAAAAGACATTTTACCTGCAAGGATACATATATGGCAAACAAGCATGTGAAATTGTGTTCAACATCATTAGCCACAGGATAAATGCTAATTGACCCTACAATAAGATATCACTACACACCTATAAGAACAGTTCAAATAAAAGTGACAAAACCAAATGTTGACCAAGATGCAGAGATGCTGGATCATTCATAAATTGTAGGTGGGTATGTAAAATAGTAGAGCTACTCTGAAATATAGTGTGGCAGTTTCATATAAAATTGAACATACAATTACCATACAGCCAACAATTTTACTCTTGGGTATTAATTCCAAAGAAATGAAAACTTACGTTACAAAAACCTGTACACAATGTTCACAAAAACTTTATTTGTAACAGTCAAAAACTGGAATCTGCACAGAGGTCCTTCAATGAGTAAATAGTTAAACAAATGTGATTTATAAATATGATGCAGACCATGCAACACTACTTAGCAATTTTTTTAAAGTATGAACTTTTTAAAGTTTTGTTTTTGTTGACACCCGTTAATTGGATTGGATGAATCTCCAGGGAATTAACCTGAGATTTTTAAGTAAATGCTAAAAAGCTACATACTATATAACTACATTTATGTAACATATTTAAGATGGCAAAAAGTTAGAAATAAAGAACATATTAGTAGTTGCCAGGGGGTTGGTATAGAGGGCAAGGGATGCTGGCATTGAAGAGAGGTAGGTGTGGTTACAAAGGAGCAACACAAGGGATTCTTGTGATATTGAAACTGTTCAGTATTTTGACTGTTGTAGTGGATACATGTACCTAAATAGGTGATCTATAGGTGACAAAAATATATAGAACTTAATATACACAACTGGGTATAACAAAAAGTGGAGAAACAAGAGTAATATCAGTGGATTGTTTCAATGTCAGTAACCTGGTTGTGCTATTATACAAGTTTTACAAAATATTATCCCTGGGAGAAACTGGGCAAAATGTATATAGAATAGCTCTGTATTATTTTCTATAGCTGCATGTAAATCTACAATTGTCTCAATAAAAATCTCAATTTAAAAAACAGAAAACAGTATAATTAGGGTTATAATTTATTGATAAATGAAATAGTATATAGGTATGAGTATTAATAATTTTACAGGAGGAGAAATTCACAAGAGCCAGTCAGATATGATCTGGATTTCTGTATAGTGAAAAGTAGATAAATGGAAAATTTCAATAAACAGAGAGAAGACAGTTATTCTGGATAGGAGGGATAATGACTAAGCTTCAAGTATATTGAACTAAATAACTAAACAACTTTGGCACTACGCTGACTCAACAGGTAAAAACTTATCCTGAGATTGTTACATCCTCAAATTTCTTAATCACAATGCTCAGTAGAGAAAGACTACAAAAGAACTCCAGGAACCAAATTCTAATTATGTGCAGTGTGTCTAATAAAACTAAGGAATGTCCAAGTTATATGTTTGTGCAAGCGGAAAGGTCCTAAGACATGCTTAAGGAGGAGGGGAGGAGTTCATGGCAGAGAAAAGACTAGAGTAATACAAAATGGGGCTTCAAAGTCAGAGTAATATGTTAGGATTTTAAGCAATGGATTTTATTCTAAGCATAATAGAGATTGATGATCATTGGTCAGATAACAATGCTCCAGTGCCAATAAAATGCCTAAACCCTCTGGATATTACATAACACCAAGAAGAAACAAAAGGGGCGTAATTTCAAATGACTAAAGTTAAATACTGAAGTTCCTGATTTATCTAGAAGTGAGACCAGACTTTCTGCTATTAGTCAGGGTTGAGGCATAAGAGTTAAATTTAAAACCAAGAAATAATTTTTAGGACTTTGTACATTGGGCACATAAGACAGCTTCCTGTCTACCTCTTCTACCTGAAAACAAGGGAAAATAGCTCTAAAACATGGGGCTTATGCTGCAATTCTTAAATTTTCCATCTCTCCCCTGTCCATAACACAGGCAAAAAGTACAAGATAAGAGATATTTCTGGGGGATCAGTAGAAAGCTCCAGTTAATCCAGTAAGGGCATTCTGGAGTGAAATGGAATCCCAGTGCACACAGTTTGTTAGCCACTCTTTAAAAATTGCCCTATGACTATAGGTTACTGTCACTCAAAAAGTATATACATTAGCATAATAATTCTGCTGCTGTTGCTGCTGCTGTAATGGTGCTGTTGCAAATAATTCAATATTTTGTCATATTTTCATAGTTATTCTTCATTATACCTTTATCAATTTTTTTCTAGCCACCTATTTGTATTTAATCATTTTCAATGTATTATGTTAGAGCATTTAGGGGAATCCACAGTCCTCTTAATTTCTGCACTCCCAGTGCTAGTGGATAGCCTAAATTCTATTACTTCATTGTGAGAGTACTTGTCTGTCCTCTCAGTTCTAGGTACAGCTACTCAGTTATACTTAAACTCAAGACATCAACTAAGAAAGCTATGATAGGTCTGAGCACCATACATATTCAGCATTAAGCCATAGCTTTGAAGCCATGTCTTTGTTCATAAGTACTTCATTGGACAATGGCTGTTTCAGATATCAAAATTGGATAGAAGCTTTTGTCTCTACCTTCATAAAAATTTTAATACCAGAAAGAAGAGATTGGAAATAGAAAAAGACAGTTTCAAGCATAATGAAAGAAAATGAATCATAAGATTTGTTCAGTTTGAACTGAAAACAGTTTAAAACAGAAAGTAATGATAGTGAACTCTAAGATTTGGATACAAACTATAAAAGAAATTCAAAGTGGCATAGAATTTTATAAATTGTCCTTTAATGCTTATCCAGACCAACATCCTCACTTCATAAATTAAGAAACTACTGCTTAGATCAATTAATTAACTATTAGACACTACCTAGTATGTTAAAAAGAGTTATGATAAGAATGCATATCAATCCCAAGCAAATATCTGTAAGGATTTTCATGTTAAACATTCTGAGAAAGAGAGAGGTGAAGATTTCCAGCTAATGTCGACTGTTTGGCTAGAAAAATGTCTATTTCAGTATAAATCGTTGGCTAGAACAGTGGCAATAATTAATAGGTTTGTAATTTTGCCTTTGAAGTAAGTACGAAAAAACTATTGTGAACCTGATGCAATTAGAGATCAGGAACTACTCTAATTCTAAAACCACGCCCTGTGCAGTCAACATCAATAAAGAGAATCAAAGGGGAAAAAAGTGTGTTTCCTAACAAACCTAGTAATCACAGTCCAGTAGAAGAATGACAATACTCTTGTGCTCCTAGTTGAAAAGAGGGCTAAAGACATTCAGCCTGTTGTATTTAGATACAACAAAAGGAAAAAGAAAAATTGCATTCAAGGGCCCATCAAATGCCCTTGTTGAGCTTCTGAAAAGCTCAGTGATGAAGAAAAGCCTGTACTAGACATTTTGAGGAAGGTGGAACCAAAAGGTATAGACAGTTAAAGCTTTCAGGAATTCTAACACAGGCGCCTGCATGCACATGCACACACACATACAAACACACACACACATATTGCAGCAGCAACTTCTTTGTGTCACATTTTCCGAGAGAGTGGAAAAAGAGAACAAAAATGTGTCAACATTAATTCCACTCCTGGAGAGACGCCCTAGAGAAGAAACTTATTCTCATGTGCATCAGAAGACAGGTGCAAGAATCTTCATAACATTACTGTTTGCACTAGCAGAAAACTGGAAAAAGTCCAAGTGTCCAGAAAGAGTAAACAGGAGCATATACTGCTATATAGCATACCATGGAATAGTATATGGAGGATTACACAAAAGTGAAAATGATGCTAGAATATAAGAATAAAAAGCAAGTCACAAGAGATTACAGTATGACATCATTTTCATAAAGTTTGAAAACAAGGCTTAACAACATTTAGTGACCTATTCGAAACTATTTTAAAACAAAAAAGGCAGATAATGATTAACAAAGTTCTGGCAAAAATGTAGATAAAAAAACAAAGATTGAGAAGGTAAAGAAAACATGAGATTCAATAGTATTAGTAATTTTTATTAAGTTGGATGCTGAGTTCACAAGTGCTTGTTTACTTTTATGGTTTATAATATACATATCAAATATTACATAATAAATAAATGTTTACATTTACCACTTCCTTGTCTATTCATTTTTTTCTTTTGATATTGCATATATATATATATATATATAAGGAGAAAGAATACAGATCCCAAAACTGTCCTCTATTATTTCCTGAGACTCCCAGAATAAATTCTGAAGAAGTCAGTCCAATGAATTTTCAATAGAAAAATGCAAAATGCTAATGATCCACTCAAACTCCACAAGCCCAAAAATCATATGAGACTATAACTTATTTCCTAAAACCATCAGAAAGCTGCAACCTCTCTCTAAACAACAAAATGCCAGAAGAGCACCTTCTAGCTTCACAGTTCAATAAGAGGAAAAATCAGAAACAACTGCCTGCATCTGTTCCCCACATTCTTAGAGAAAGAACCTTAAAAAAAATTTTTTTAATCTGAGGAGACAGAAATGAGTAAGAAATTTGAAGGAGCTTTTCAAGGCAAAGGCATATAAATTGAAGTTAAGAAAAGATTCAACCAAATAGTATATTACCCAAACTGTAAATGGGATTTGCAAAACATATAGCAAATAGAAATGACCAAGATTTGCCCAGAAGGCCTGGAGTTAACAGAATTCTGGCTTATTTTAAGTTTTATAAGGTAATATGAGAGGAAGACCAGTTTCCAAAAACTTAGAATGCAAATATACTTAACATGAAAATATATACCTAATTATTTTCATAATTCAAAAACTAATAGTTCTAGCTCTTCAACATAATCTCTAAATATCATTGTACAAACCTTTCAGAAAATATTTGTTTATTTAAACTATTTGGTAGAAGATAAGTATTTACTATGAACATGATACAATTTTTTTAAAACAGGAACAAGGACACTAATATCATTGGGAGGAAATATTTTAAAGAGAAGAAAAAATCAATTCAAATAAAGTTGTATCACCATTGCTCTGAATACCCAATTGTTTCTTCACCAAAAGTATGAGTGGTCTTGGGAAACTTCAGCATTTAAATGAGTTGAAATTTCCAGTTTATTTGAAATAACAATTTCGGGTGTTTTAATGAATACTTAAAGTGTTTCTTATGCAAAAATCCAAAACCTTTCCAATTTTTCCTTTTAATGAGAAACAAAACGAGATTTAAATCTGGGATATTTTCAGTGCTTCAACAATATAACTTTCAATCAGAATAGTAGTAAAAACCTAATATCCACAAATTTTGCCTTAAAAATTATTGTGATGCTCTCACAGTGTATGAATGTTAATTTTTAAAAATGGGCTTTTAATAGATTTTTACTTCAACAGAAACACATTGCTCTTAACTAGCTACTATCTAAAATCCTCATCCAAGGCTTTACCAACCTCTCTCACTGACACCATCACATTCCACATATTTCTCAGAAGGGAAGATTGGCTTCCAGTGGGGGAAACTTTAGTATCAGCTTTTCCAAATAGCCTGAAAAGAGAGTTAAACTGAATTGCTCTTCCAGAACACAAGAATATCACTGCTGCCAAATGCTAAATCCCTTAACATTATGGAACATTTCCTATGATTCTGTCTGTGGTACAGAATGAGATTCCTAGAATATTTTTCTTTTCAAAAAGCTTCTTAAAATAATAAGAGCAATAGTAGTTATAATAGCAATAGTTATAATTACAGAAGCTATAGTGTGTGTGTGTGTGTGTGTGTGTGTGTGTGTGTGTGTGTGAAATCCTCACAATAATCCTGCAAGATAGGTATCATTCATACAGATTTACAGATGAGGGAACTGAAGCACAAAAGGATTAATTTGTCTAAAGTCACACAACCAGGAAATGATGCTGGCTACATGTTTTGAACACCTACTTTAAACTGGCAATGTTCTAAAGGCTTTAGTTGCCTTAACTAATTATTCATCTTTATGAAAATCTTGTCCTTATGATAACACTGTAAAGATACCCATTTTTTGGTTCAGAAACTGAAGTAGAGAGATCAAGAAATGTGCTTTATGTCCTCTTCCTGGTAAATGCTGAACTGAAATTCAAACACAGGCAATCTAGCTCCAGAGTCTACATTCAGTAGGCTATCCTGTCTCTCTAAATATAAATACTTAGATTCAAACTCAGATCTAGCTCAAAGACATGACTTTTAAAAATGAATTTCCTCCTTGTTTGAACTATACCATATATCTCCTTGCACAGCAAAGGCTATCAGATGAGCAAAACACAACATATAAGCAAACTAAATATATTTCAATGAAAATATATGTAGAAATACAAATGATTGTTTAGAGATGTGAATAATGATAATAATCCATCAGATATACACATAAACATATGCTCATTCTTGTGCTGGGAAACAGCTGCATAATCCATTGGAAAGCCTGTCCCACCAGGAATTCAAAGCTCAAATGCTGCTGTCCGTTCTCTACATGCACAGTAAAATGAATCCACATACTTTCATTACCATAATAGCAGAAAGCACACAATTCCACTGGGCAAATACGCTAATTTCTGACCAATGTATGTCCTATGGAATTGTATCTAAAGCCTGCATACTATCCATTACGTTTATGGCTTTATCAAAGAGAGTTCATTTATTCTAATATTTCTACCTAACTACAAGCTTTGTCACTCTCTCCTCATCACAATACTTATTACCTAAAGAATAAGTTTTTTAAAAGAGCTAAAGAGTCAGGCATTTAGCTTTATTTTGTCAGTTTTGTATCCCTTTCCCTGCAATCTCACATGATTCCAGAACCTGACTGAAACCAGTGCCCTCAGCCTAGGATCATATACTTAGTAGTATGATACACAAGACATGATAGTGGCTGAAGCACTATTATTAAAGAGAGATTAAAACAGCTGTACATTATGCTGAAGCACTCACTCTTCCCTTTACAAACAGACGGTCCTGGATTACAAGCAGCACTTGACCATTTAAATCACGACAACAACCAGATTTAACCAGCTGGGCCATATTCTCCTAGGCAGTGCCTGCTGACCTCCTCAGTCACAGCTGCTCAAATGAAATTCTCATTAGACAACTTATTTTCAGAAGCCAAAGGACTCTCTGATTAAATATATGTATTTAGATATAGAAGTCCTTTTTAAAGTATTCATTTTCTGACAACTGTCGCTTATGTTAGAGCCCAGCTATATTGGCAACAAGACGGGTGATACAAGGATAACTAAAATTCATCATTTAATCATAGCTGAAGAACTTTAATCTTGGAAGCATTTTAACCTGCATCTATTAATCAAAGCCTTCCTGTACACTCTACCTATCAATATAAGCAGTGTTTTAAAAGGTGGTTTCTGGCATTCAATCATTCAATCCATCTATGGATCTATCTACCTACCTACCTACATACCAATTTACCTATCTATGATACTAAATCAAAGTTAATTTTACAAAAGACAGAAACTTTGCCTATCTTCCCATAAGTCTCACTTTCAGAAGGAGCACTTCAGATGTAGCACCTTTGTTCAACAGCATTTAGCAATCTAGTCAAATCACTGCTCAGAAGAGGGCATTTCTGGAAGGAATAGCAGATTAAACACTGGACAACAATTTGGTTGACCAAAGCATCTGCTTGAAGAGTTTATGTTTCATCATGCAAATATTGTTTTTAAAGGACCATAATAAACTTTTTACAGATCAGTTCTTGTAGATGAGGGCAAATGAGGCAGAGGTAGTCTGATAAAGAGTAGAAATATTCTCTGGAACAACAATAATGCAAGGAAGGTCATAATTTATTATGTCAATCACACAGGTTGACTATCAGCTAATCATGAAGTATGACCCTCAAACCACGAAGTAGATGTGAGGGAGAGGTGGGTTATGCATTTGAAAGCTTTTAGGTGTCCGATGAGAAAATATGTCCCAAATGAGGAGATGGACCTGGAACTTTAAAGGATCAATGCCATGGAAATATTGGTGGAGCTGTTACATCTTCTTAGACCTAGTATATAATTATTTGAGAATCAGAAATCTATCCTAAACTTTTTAATGATCCTTTCTATAATTACTTCTGTTCTCCCATTATGCTATTCTATACTATTGCTCTAAGTAGATAATCAAAATTAGGATTAAAACTCAAGATACCAAACTCAAAATAAAAAACTTATTGTTCTCATGACCAAAACATGTTCCTCCACTTTTTAAAAATTGTATTACCATATTCCTATTTGCCCTGAGTTTAAAAACTCTGAGCACTCTTTGAACCATTCTTCTGTCTTGGTCTCTACCCTTAAACATCAAGTCTTAACAATTCTATCTCATATCTTTTCCATATGCATCCCCATTCCTTCCTCATTTCTGATGCCTTAGTTCAGCAGACCCTCATTATCTCTAGCCTGAAACAATTTCCTTAACATGTCTCCCTGTTCCCATTCATCCTAAACAGTGTGGCCACATTAACTTTCCTGAAGGAAAGCTCTAAGTCATCACCTTACTGTGCTAAAAAACAGTTAGTGGTTCCTCCATCAGCTTCAATATAAAGTTCAAACTCCTTAGACAAGAGTGAAAGGGCCTCCATGATCTGAACACAACCTACTTTTGCAGTCTTATACCCTATATGCATCTTTTCTTTAAATTCAGAACCTGAACTGTTGGCTGTTTTAAAGTTCTCTGCCTCTTCTTTCTGCCTGAAATGTCTCTCCTCTCAGTTTCTGTCTATATCATTCTCCAAGACCAACTGAGACCCATTTCCCTATAGAACCTTCCAATGGCTTCCAAGGAGAAGTAATTTTTCTATCTAGTAAATTCCCATAACATTATATCTACATAGCTCTATGGAATTTATCATAAACTAGACACTGAATTAGAGTTCATTTTTATATGCCTTATATCTCTTACTAGAATATGAATTATGAAAAGTTAGAGACCATTGTTTTATTCATTATGGACGAACCATATCATCTAACATAGGAGTTCTTAACTGGTGACATAGATAGAATTCAGGGGATCTCTAAACTTTTATGGACAAATTATTTTTCAATAACCTGTATTGAAAATTTGCATATCCTTAAATTATAGATGCAAGTAACAAACCATACTGTATTTGTAGTTCCTATGACATTGTTACCAATAGTATCACAATTGATATTTTTATATAACATTATACTTGGAGGTATCTCAAAATATCTTTTATGCTTATCACTGCTTAAAAATTATTATACTGTTAGGCCCTCTATAAGATCTCATTTTTAATGAATTGGTAGAATAGCATATTCTACCATATCACAAATGTTTTAAATGATTTACTGTTTAATATAATTCATTGTATCTGTAATCTGTATATTTTACCTTATGAATTTAAAATAATTTTAAGAAAAGATCTGTAGGCTTTACTAGACTATCAAAGGGATTCACAGAAAGAAAAATTAAGAATCCTTGCGTTTTAATACAATGCATTTCACAGAAGAATATGTAGAAAAATAATCACAATACTATGTAGTCCTTGAAAAATGCTGTAAAAAAGGTACACCATAAACTGTAGGATATTTTATAAGAATGTTCATAAAAATTCATAATATTGGTGTTGAAAAAAAGATCAAACTTCTGTCCTCTACAACACCTCTATTAAAACGACAATAGAGATTGCTGCATATCTCCAAGGACAGACAAGTTACTGTCTTCCAAAGAATATTCCATATAGACAGCTACAACTGTTAGCTAGTTGGTCTTATCAACCGTAATCAGGTTCCTCATAAATTCTTTTCACTGATCTGTATTCTATCCCCAGGAAGTTAGATAGTATAAACCCAATCCCTCTTCCAAGTGACTTTACTCTTTAAAGACACCATCACATCATCTTTGATTTGCTTTTCTCTGGGATCAGCATTACTTATTCCTTCCACCTTTCTTCTTATTATATAATTTCACCTCTGTGATTATTCCAATTGTTCTCTGAGAATATCCCAATGCCTTTGAGTTCCTCTTAAAGTGTGGTAATTCTGAACTCAACACAATAATTCAGAAACATTCTATTGAGCAAGGAGTTTAGTGGTACTACCACCTCTTGAATGCATCATAATGTACTTCTAGTGATGCTGAATAAAATAGCACTGGCAATTTGTTGGCAATATTCATCATGCTGACCCCATTGCATTTTCTGTCACTTAACACTCATAAGGTTTGTTTTGTTTGTTTGTTTTGTTTTGTTTTGTTTATCAGTCATCTGGCTGTTATTTGAATTTTCTTCAGTAATTACTTGTACAGCTGGGATCTGGGTCACAACTTCTGAACTTGATAATAAGATCTATTAAATTTTATCATGATAGGTTATTTTTAAGTTCATAATTTTTGTTTGTCAAAACGTTTTGAGTTTTGTTTCCTTCATGCATTACATTCACTGTTCCAGATTTGTGAGACTGTTAAATTTGATAGCATGCTTTCAGTCATTTCATTTGCACTTAATATATTTATATTATGTACATTAATATACACTAAAGATTCCTGAATTTCTGATGTCTAAAATATATATATTGCAAAAAAGAAAGATCTGTAGAATATGAAAAAATTCATTACTAGTAGAAATACAGTAATAAAGAACTCTTAAAGGACCACTGTCTCATTTTGTGTCTCTCATACAAAAATCCACTGTAACATATGGTAACAAAGAGGATGAACAGAAAATTAACCATCACTTGCAAGGAAAAAATGATTTAAAGTTCTCTAGCAGTCCAGAAAAAAATCATCACCAATCAGTGTCTTTATTTTTACATTAAAGAACCCTCCAAAGTATTTGAAAACCACTTACTTATAAAACTAAAACCATCTTTTGGTGGACCACAATTAAAAGTAATCTAGCAATCTTACTTATTCAGTATATAATTATCTGGCAATCCCCATTATTCAGAACATAGCCAAGAATACAGAAAACAAAGTCTCACAAGCCAAAAGTGTCAGCATGTAGTTCATGCACTAAGGACCATATGTATTTCCCAGAATCTCTCAGCAACACCTCCAGAATATACTTGTTCATATTTCAAATACAGTCTAGAATGTCCTGATTATCTAATTCTATAATCTATAGATAAATAGGAGAAAATTAGAAATTATTTACAACTAAGCAAGAAATAATAGCCTGCAATCTGATATTGAAGGAGAAACCAACACACGCACCAAAAAATATATACATATATACAAATACATATATATATGTGAATATATATATATGTGTGAATATATATATATATATATATATATCGAGCAGACACAAGAACTCCAAAGTTTCAGAATTGCAAAGAAAAATAACCATAAAAGTCCTAATAATATCAATGATTTCTAGGGGCATCATTATATTACAGCACAATAAAATAATTGACATTTATAATATATCAGTTATATATAATATAATATATACAATGTCAAATTTATATAGTTTATAGTTAATATTTATATAGTTTATAGTTAATTAAAAACATTTGTTATTATAATTAATTCTCAAAATGTTTTAAGTTACCAAGTTAGTTACCAAATTTTAAATTTTGTGGCTTAAATAGATTGAAGAATTTACCCAAGGCCACATAATTGTTTGAAAGGTACTGAAGTTCCTAGTCTACTGTATTATGATGCTGGGTCATCAAAAAATATATACCTTTTGTGCCATATAATCTGATTAGTGAAACAGGGAAGCATGTGATATATTTTAGAAAGACTTCTACAAAAATTAATTGGAATCTTTTAAGCTTTTGAGTCCTTAAAAGGATAAAATTGTTACATGAAAAATTCCCTAATATCAAATCCCAATTTATCTATAATGTCACGAAACTCTCAATTTAACTTGCAATGCTAGTAATATATCCAGAACTATTAATCACTCTATATTTTAAGGTCTAAAATCTGTACATAAAAATGAAAGTGCAACATAGTATAACCATCACTTAGACTTGATTCATTTTGTTTAAAAATATTATTGGAGAGTCTTTTTTTTTATTTCTGTTTTCTAGGACGTGGGTGAACCCGAGTGAATTCTTGTACAGAGTAGAGAAGGTAGACGTGGGATGTTCCAAGAGATGTCATGTATCAAAGAAGTCACTCTTATGCATTTAGCTTTAACAATATTTGAAGCCCTCAACTCTCCATTTTACAATGTTAGGAGATAAAATAATAAAATATTTATAAAAATAAAGAGAAATAAATCTTTTTAATTTTGTTGTTTGTTTTTGTTTGTTTGTTTGTTGATGGAGTCTTGCTCTGTTGCCCAGGCTGGAGTGCAGTGACACGATCTCAGTTCACTACAACCTCCACCTCCTAGGATCAAGTGATTCTCCTCCCTCAGCCTCCCGAGCAGCTGGGACTACAGGCACCTGCCACCATGCCAGGCTCATTTTTGTATTTTTAGTAGAGATGAGGTTTCACCATGTTGGCCAAGCTGGTCTTGGACTCCTGACCTCAGGTGATCTGTCTGCCTCAGCCTCCCAAAGTGCTGGGATTACAGGTGTGAGCCACTGCACCCACTCTAATTTTGTTTTTTAAACAGTTGGTATTTTTATAAAGAAATACTATCCATCAAAAGGAAATAAGGGAGAAAAAATGAAAAATAAAATTGCAGTTAGGAAAAACCCCTTACTACCTTTTTCCAAAGTAAGGATTATGTTAAGTTTAAAACCTTAATTTGTTATCTTAAGAACCAAATAAAATACATAAAGTTTTAGAAAAATAGAGCTATCTGTTTAACACTCCTAATGGATCACAATGTGCCATCACCATGGTAACCTCTGAATAACTTTTTCCTAGCTGGTGCCAATTATGCACTTCTCCAGCCCTCGAAATCCCACTCTTTTTTTTATAAAGGCCTAGAATCTTTACGGAAAAAAAAAAAAACCCCAACAGTGAAGTCCACACATACCCTCTTGTTCAGTCCGAGTCATTTCCTCAAGCTTCTTCTGTTTCAGTGTGTCCACCACATCGGCAAGACTCCCTTTGCGGCGTTCTGGGGTTCCAAAAGTAACACTGGTCATTATCTCGCGGTCCCGACTCCCTTCGTCAGGCTTATGTGGTGAGGTAGAGGTATTTCGGAAGGAATATAGGGAACATAACTTATTATTCTCTGATTCCTAGAAAAATAAAATAAAATGAAACCATTAGCATATAAGTTTCTTTGCATGCTACTGAAGAAAAAAATCCCAAACTCACGACAGTATATGATGCTTAGTAGACAAATAAAATATATTAATTAAAATAAAATATAAGTAACTTAGTAGGACAAATAAAAATATAATTCTGATTAAACAATACTGATCAAACAAATTATAATTAAACAAAACATTAAAGAAGCAATTGTCAAAGGAACTAATGTGAAGTTGGAGATCAAAATTGTTTAGTTTTTGAAATATAAAGCATTATGTGTTCAAAAGCAAACATTTCAACTCCTTACTCATTTAGACCTTTCATTTAAATTAGTTCAGATTCAATGACTAATTATTAGGATTGGTAAAGTTTTTCTTTTAATTGGGCACTTTTATTAGCAACACTCTTCCCATAGCATTAAAAGATGTACATCACAAAAACGCTGTCCTTTAGTTTAGAACCAGTAAAAAAGTTAGCTTCAGTAGCCAATGTTTATTGTTAACCAGAAAATATATAAATTATCTAAATCAGTGCCAGAAAGTTAGCCAACCTGAATTTTTTTGTGTGCTGGGGTTTAGAGAAAGCTTTTTGTTTTGGATTTTCTAGCTATACATCTGTCCAAAATTACAGAAGTCTCTTTGTATTCCTTACCCTTACCACTATACTTCAGCACATTTTTCATGTGGTATTTAAAAATGCCTTTTTTTTTTAACAAAAGGACAAGTTTATCCTCAGATGAGAAGTAATTTTTTTTTATAAAAAAAAAAGGACAGGCTTATTACAGAAATATTTGTGCAGGAATTACTTCATAGTATAGAGAAGTTAGCTAACTGCTAAAAGGGTTAGATGAATCAGCTGAAAAGGAAAAGCAAATCGTAGGTAAAAAATAAACACCTAAAATTTATAGAAATAAAATATTTTTATATGGCTCTAAATTGGAACTGAGGGTTGGACATAGTTATTTGGAAATAGCCCTTCAGCAGCCTTGCATTCACCTTTTATCTGTTTGTACAAGAGTATTCTCTCTCCCTATATTTATTTTTTTTTAAGTGTGTAAGGTAAATCAGCCAGTCTTTGTGATCATCATCAGACTTCTGAAAATCCTAATTGCTCCTCTATCTCTTTCCTTCACAAGGAAGACCAGAAAGAATCAAGAACCAGAGGAAAAGCATGAAGAAAAAGTTACACAGTTAATAACTAATAGGAAAGGGGGAGAAAAGGAAAATAATATCTAGAGCAGTAAATTTCTACATATATTAAATGACATAATAATTGTACTCTACAAATACTAGGTATTTAGGATTATTGCCATGTATATAAGATGGGATAAAATGTACTTTCAGGGTTATAGAAAGCACATAATGAGATAACATTTGTAAAACACCTAGGCACGGTGCTAGGCTCACAATACTGAAATGGTGTTTAATAACTGGTAGGTACTATTTTCCTGAAGGAAGTAGCAGATCTAGGAATGGGACCAAAGAGATTTTTCTTCCTTCTGAACCTGAGGAATTGTGAAGTAAAAAAATGTTCATAAGTCTCGAACTAAGTTAAATATTGTGAAACCTCTGAATATATTAAAAACCTTTGAGTTGCATACATTAAATAGGTAAATTGTATGTAATATTTATTATATCTCAATTAAGCTGAATCTTTTGATTAAGAGCTAAATCTTATTTTTTTCCTGCATACTCATTGCTAGTACAATGCCCAGAACAGAGCAGCTTAACATATTTGTGCTGAAATAAACAGAAAAGGATAAAATAAATGGGGCAGGGCAGGGAAGAGAGCTCCTCTTTACCTTTCTTCTAGATCCCTTCCTTCATCCAGGAAAGTGTTTTATCTCACTTAATATTTACAAGAATTCTGTGAAGTGATGCAGAGGAACCCCTTCTTTTAGATGCCAGTCATGGCTAGTACATGGCTCCTTGTAATGGCCAGTTCATTCTCCACTTGCGCAAATGAAATGCAGAGATATCTATGTCAAAGCCACTTAGACCTCCTAATAAAGTCCATATTAGACATCTGACCAAGGCATTTATGAATTAATAATCACCATTTGATCAATCATACTTCAGATGCTTTCATTTCAAACCCAAATTATTGTCACATTATAGCCAAAAAAAAAAAAAAAAAAAAAAACCTCTGACTCAACCTAAGGAATCAAAGAACAAGTCAAAACAGTAATATGTGGAAGTGGTTACCTACAAATGACTCACTATTGACTATAATAAAGGAGTTTTTCCCATCACTGCCAAACTGAAATTGAAAGATGCTAAAAGAGGCTCTCCAGTCTGAGTAACAACTTTAGATTGTCCTGAGAGCATTTAGGCTCCAAAGAGTCTATTTTTTCCTATCAGGACTAATTCCAAATAGTCTTATTTACTCATTGTTGTGTGCTTGTTGGACTATGTTCCTTGTTCTTTATTCATGGGAATGCGGTCACTGCCATCCTGCACCACAGACAATAACCATGGGCTCCTTATTACAATGATAACCCACACTGTTCTCTGCCTGGTAATCTGTGCAAAGTGGCTCAACACTACCAAACAGCAGAGAACAAGAGGCTAGAGAGTCATGATTTCCCCCCCAAAAGCCACAAGAACTACTTACAATATGTCACCAAAGTATAAAAATAGGCACTAAATAAAAACAAATGGTTTAAGTTGTGTAAGTCATGTTATACCATGCTAACAACAGTGGGAAGGAGCAAAATTTGCCATTTCCAGCCATCACTTTTTAACTTTCTAAAACTTAACAAACACTAACCTTTCATAAATGTTAGTCTGTAAGCAATTCATCTAGGTAAAAGGAACACATAAATTAATAAACTTATAATAGCTTACTGTCTAATATGAAGTCAATAATGCCAAGCTTTAAAAAAAAATCTTGACAAAGAATCTCTAGTTTTTTTAAGGAGGTTATATAATTTTGAAGTAAATTTTATTAAGAAAAAACGCGCAGATTATTTTGTAATTTCTTAAGAACAAAACAGGTCCAATGACACACCAACTGAGGCAAAATATATGATACGGTTTGGATTTGTGTCACCGCCCAAATCTCATGTTGAACTGTAATTCCCAAGGTTGGAGGAGTGGCTTGGTGGGGAGGTAACTGAATCATGGCAGTAGACTTTCCCCTTGCTTATGATAGTGAATGAGTTTTCAGAACATCTGATTGTTTAAAAGTGTGTAGCAACTTCCCATTCTCTCTCTTTCTCCTGCTCCAGTCACGTAAGATGTGCCTGCTATCCCTTCACTTTCCACCATGATTGTAAATTTCCTGAGGCCTCCCTAACCATGCTTCCTGTATAGCCTGAAGAACCATGAGCTATTAAACCTCTTTTCTTTATAAATTACCCAGTCTCAGGTATTTCTTCAGAGCAGTGTGGGAATAGACTAAACCAATGTCCAATGATAATATCTACCAAGTCTTAATGCATGTCATTGCAGCACTGCTGTGAAGAGACTTGAGATAACATTTCCCTAAAGCAGAGGTTCTCAAGCTTCAGTGTGTAGAATTATCTGGCAAGTGTGTTAAAATGCAGATTCCTTCACCCCATACAACCTTCCACAATGATGGGGCCAAGGAATATGAATATTGATGAACATCCCAAGTGATTCTGATGCACAGTTCCTGACCCCACTTTAAGAAATACTGCTCCCTAAAGGACAGTGAAATAAGTATGTTTTGCCTTAATATTACAATGTGAATATCATGGTGTAAAAATTTTTAAAGCTAGTTGTGATTCTTACTTCTCTTCTGTTGATCTTTCTTTTGAAAACCAACAAACATGAAAAAAGCTCATCATCACTGGTCATTAGAGAAACGCAAATCAAAACCACAATGAGATACCATCTCATACCAGATAGAATGGCAATCATTAAAAAGTCAGGAAACAACGGATGCTGGAGAGGATGTGGAGAAACAGGAACACTTTTACACTGTTGGTGAGAGTGTAAATTAGTTCAACCATTGTGGAAGACAGTGTGGTGATTCCTCAAGGATCTAGAACTAGAAATGCCATTTGATCCAGCAAGCCCATTACTGAGTATATATCCAAAGGATTATAAATCATTCTACTATAAAGACCCATGCACACATATGTTTATTGCAGCACTGTTCACAATAGCAAAGACTTGGAACCAACCCAAATGCCCATCAATGATGGACTGGATAAAGAAAATGTGGCACATATACACCCACAGAATACTATGCAGCCATAAAAAAGAATGAGTTCATGTCCTTTTCAGGGACATGAGTGAAGCTGGAAACCATCATTCTCAGCAAAGTAACACAGGAATAGAAAACCAAACACTGTATGTTCTCACTTGTAAGTGGGAGTTGAACAATGAGAAAACATGGACACAGGGAGGGGACCATCACACACCAGGGGCCTGTCAAGAGGTAGGGGACTAGGGGAGGGATGGCATTAGGAGAAATACCTAAGATAGATGACGAGTTGATGGGTACAAAAAACCACCATAGCATCTGCATACCTATGTAACAAACCTGCATGTTCTACACATATATCCCAGATCTTAAAGTACAATTATTTTTTTAAATCTTAAAAAAAAAAAAAGAGAAACAACCACTATGTAACATGACAAAACACATGAACATCACAAAAAGAAAAACATCTGGGCCCTGAGTTAGTAAACATTAGTTTATTCAAATTAAATTTACTACAAATTTCTTTTCTTTCAACCCCTTCAGCAGCCTACCAAACCTAACAGTGAAAAAAATTTTCAAAACATGATTTAAAAGGATCCCCACTCTCAATGCAAGGAAAAAAGACATGTTGATTCAGATAATCTAAAGAGCATTTCACTGAAAATCAATTAAAGACAGTATGTAAAATATATGTAGATGATTGAAAAAGCACATGGTAGTATTATTTCCAATGCAAGGAAAAAAGACATGTGGATTCAGATAATCTAAAGAGCATTTCACTGAAAATCAATTAAAGACAGTATGTAAAATATATGTAGATGATTGAAAAAGCACATGGTAGTATTATTTCCAATGCAAGGAAAAAAAATGTTGATTCAGATAATCTAAAGAGCATTTCACTGGAAATCAATTAAAGACAGTATATAAAATAGACGATTGAAAAAGCACACAGTAGTATCAAAAAATACTTATTAAACAAAGTTTCTAGGAAAGAAAAAGCAATTTTCACAAACCAAGAATTTTAATTAAGATGTTTTCCAGTATTTGAAGAGATAAAGTAAATACCAAAAACAAAAAAATATTAAAACAAATAATGTTCATATGTTTCAGAAGTTATTATTCAAAACTGATTATTCAGCAATGGCATTCAAATGACTTTAAATTAAGTAGCCTTCTCATGGTATTGGGTATATCAAACTTACTCAAATCTTTGGGCATTTGTGTGCCTTGTTGCTTTCCCCTGGAATGCCCTATATCTTCCTTAACTTTGAACCGAACCCACTCTTCAAAGTGCAGATCAAACTCCATTTCATCCTTGAAGCACCCCTTAACAGGACCTCACTATCATGCTAACCTCCAAACTACACATCAAAGCACTTAATTATAACCATGTAATTTAGCATTTAATAATATACTAGAATAAAAATATTCATTACTCTTTTGCACGTAATTGTCATATTTGTAACTAAAGTTTAACTCTTAAAGGATTTCAGGACTTCATGCTTGTTCTATAGGCTTCCAGAGCATACAACAAAATTAAGTAAGTGTGGACTAACAAACTTGAAACAACCACTCACCAAATCTGTCAAAAATAATCTGAAGGCTGGCGCAGTGACTCACACCTGTAATCCCAGCATGTTGGGAAGTCAAGGCAGGAGGATCACTTGAACCTAGGAGTTTGAAACCAGTCTAGGCAACATAGTGAGACCCCATCCCTACAAATAATTAAAAAATTAGCTGGATGTGGTAGTGCATACTTGTGGTCCCAGCTACTTGGGAGGGTGAGGGTAGAGAATTGCTTGAACCTAGGAGGTCAAGGCCACAGTAAGCTGCGATTGCTCCACTGCACTCCAGCCTGGGCAACAGAGCCAGACTCTGTCTCTCAAAAAAAAAAAAGAAAGAAAAGAAAAACAAACATTAGGCTGAGAGTAAATATTTGCTCCAACAATGACGGGATTGCTTAAGCAAAACATTTAGAACTGAGATACTAAAACATAAGGAATTGATGATACATCTACACAGTGGAATTCCACACAGCCATTAAAACAAACATATTTATTGAACATACTGTGGTTTATAGTGATTAATAACTATAGGCAACCTAGTTATTCTAACTGTAGTAATTATTTTAGGGCATTATGGTTTTATCCATATAATGGAATAATTTGAAACTACTGAAAATCATACTTTTGCAGAAAATTTAATGAAAAATCGAAATATTCATAATGTATAATTAGTAAAAAGTATATTAATCAAATTAATATACTTTTTTATTTTAAATTTTTGGATATATATAATAGTGTATAGGGTACATGTGATATTTTGATACAAGCATACAATGTGTAATGATCAAATCTGGAGAACTAAAATATCCATCAACTTCATCAGCAGATAAGTGAATTTTTAAAATTTAGTGTATATACACAATGGAATATTATTCTACCATAAAAAAGAATAACATAATTTTATTATGTTATTTGCAACAACATGGATGGAACTGGAGGATATTATGTTAAGTGAAATCAGCCAGGTACAGGGGAGACAAATGTCACATGTTCTCACTCATTTGTGAGAAGTAGTGAATAGAACAGTGGTTACCAGAAGCCAGGAAGGCTAGTGGTGGAGGAAAATAAAGAGGAGTTCGTTGGTGAGTATGAAAATATAGTTAGACAGAAGGAATAAGATCTACTATTTGCTAGCACATTATACATTGTTAAAAAAACTATGTATAGAAGAAAAGAGATCATAATACACAATAAAATGTTAATGGTCCTCTGAGTATTGGGATAATAGATAATTTTATTTTCTTTTGAAGTCCTCTATATTTTGTAAATATCCTATCACAAATAACACTTTTAATCAGAAAATCAATTTCATCTTCACATTTAAATATAAGTATCAAAGAAGTCATAGAAATAATTTATCCACAAGGAAGGATGTGTTAAATTAAAAGAGGATATACTGTAGTATTTAGAGTTTAGCACCAATTATTTACATGCATGAATAAGTGTAAAAGAGTAAAGATTTGCTCCAACATACATAAACTGGAAAGATATATCAAAATATTTATAGTGATTCCTAAACGGTGGTAAGACTGTTGGTAATTTTCATTTCCTTTTTGCTTATCTGTGTTTTCTAATTCATCTTCCATAAACATATTACTCACGTAGTAAAGAAAAACAAAAGTTATTTTATACATAGATGCGTAGGGGAGACAGAATAGTAATTTAAAAGAATGGAGTTTGGCCTTCTTGAAGATGTCAAGAGAGTGAGTATATTATAGTTTCCCCTGTATCAAACTCAGAAAAAATAAACAAATTTTCTTTCCTTGGCATTTCTACAGTTGAAGGATCTCAAATATTCTTTCTAATAAATCTAATTGTTAAAAAATTAATTTTCATGTAAGCTAAAATCTAGAGATTTATTGCTATGGTTTGAATGTATGTCCCACCATAATTCATAAATCAAACCCTAAGACTTAATCACTTTAGGAGGTGATTAAGTTATGAAGACCTCGCCCTCGTGAATGGGATTAGCAACCTTATACAAGTGCTGAAAGCAAACAGTTAGGTCCTTTTTGCTCTTCCACCTTCCACCTCATGTGGACACAGTTTGTTGATCCTGTCTAGGTATGTAGCAACAAGATGTCATCTTGGAAGCAGAGACAGGGCTTTCACCAGACAGCAAAGCTGCTGGTGCCTTGATCTTAGACTTCCCAGCCTCCAGGACTGTGAGAAATAAATGTGTGTTATTTATAAGCTACCCAATCTACGATATTTTGTTCTTAGCAGCAGTAGTGGACTAAGACACTAATTACAACACATTTTTTTCCCTTTTGCTCTCAAAAGATACGTATCAATCTACTTCCTCTTCCATGTGAGAGTTGTTCAAGTATCTTAAAGAAGATATCAAATTCTTTTTCTAGGTAAAACTCCGGCACTTTCTAAACCCATTTCTCATTTGCAATGATTTCCAGACCCTTCATCACCCTCCTCTGATGTATTTGTCTCTAAATGTCATTCTAAAAATATGTCACCAACAACTAAATACCAAGTTCTACATCTTCCCTTTCAGCAGGAAAAAAAACAATACTCAGCAAGATTGTTTCCTCCATGTCACATGGGTAGGACCAACAGAGCTAAAATCTAAGTACAGGTTTTCTGGCACCAAATCCAATGTTTTTTCTATTCCATAGGCCTATAGTTTTTTTTTAAGTCACTCTCAACAGTAGAAGTTACCACAATGCCAATCATGACACTACCTTCTAAATCTTTTTGTTTCCATCCATTTCCAGAAAGGAGATTTATCTACATTTGAGGCAAAAATTACACTTTACTATTCACCTTAATCCAAGAATTATCAAGAAGTAACTTGTATTACTTATGTATTGTTGTATAAGAAATAATCTCGAAACAAAGTGCTTTGTTTTAAGCACTTTGTTTTATAATAATCATTTATTATTATTATTATTTTTATTTTTTTGAGACAGAGTCTTGCTTCGTCGCCAGGCGCCAGGCTGGAGTACAGTGGCACAATCTCGGCTCACTGCAACCTCCGCCTCCCTGGTTCAAGCAATTCTCCTGCCTCAGCCTCCCGAGTAGCTGGGACTACTGGCGTGCGCCACCATGCCCAGCTAATTTTTGTACTTTTAGTAGAGACGGAGTTTCACCATGTTGGTCAGTATGGTCTCGATCTCTTGACCTCGTGATCCGCCCACCTTGGCCTCCCAAAGTGCTGGGATTACAGACTGAGCCACCTCGCCCGGCCTCATTTATTATTCTTAATGGTATCTATAGGTCAGGAATTTGGGAGCATCTGGGCTGGGTGGTTCTGTCTCAAAGTCTCCCATGAGGTTACAGTTAAGTCAGTGGCTAAGGCCAAAGTCATCTCAAAGGCTTCTTTACTCACACATAAGGTACTTGGGCTGGGAACATTTTAAGAGCTCTGGGCTGGGATATCTAGGGTTTCTTGGACATCTTCCTCTATCTCTACAGGACCTCTCTGCATGGTCTCTTCTCTCCAGCATGTTAGTTTCAGAATAGCTAAACTTCTTTCTTATGTGATGTATCAGAGATCCAAAGGTGCATGTCCCAGAGACAGCAAGATGAAAGCTCTACCACTGTTTCTAACTCAGCCTGGGAAATCACACTGTATATAACTGTCACTGCATTCTATTCAATAGTGAGTCACCAAGCCTTGCTGATAGTCAAGGGAATGGGAATTAGACTCTGCCTTTTTATAGGATAGAGTTATGATTATATCCTCAAATAGTTGCTACGAGAAATGAATCATGTATAAAGCACTTAGTATAATGCCTAGCATATAAGTACTCAATAAATGATAGCTACTCTTATTATTAAATACAAATGTCCTTTGTCCAATTACACTTTGTTTCAATTTTTGTTTCTGAAAATACAGTCATGATAACCACTGGCACCATTTTTAAGTTTTTATACATACTTGTTCATCTAAGTAGAATAATAAACACTAAACTACATTACTTTCTTCATTATCAATGTTCATCTCAAACTAATTTCATTGAGATCTGGCTTCTCAAAAAACTATGGGAACTTTAGCATTTATAATTTGCTTTCTCTAGAAATACTATCAATTCTTATTTATCCTATCTGCATATGGATTCTCTCTACTGTGTCCAGGAGCAGCTACAGTACGCTACCACTCTGATTCAGCTGGCTTGCCAACCACACCTAGACAAGGAATGTGGATGAGCAGCCATACTGCAAGCACAGGAGAGCAGTAGGCTGGGGTTGCAAAAGTCAGATCAGATGTCAGGAATTAAGAGTCAGAAAGCATAGTTCAGGAGTTGAGTCTTGCCTATATAATGAAATTGAAACCCACGTACAGGTGGAAGTCACTGCAGTTGGGAGAAATGACTTGGAAATGGTATAAGTAGCTGCAAGAATCAACTTCCCTACCTGCTGCCCCAGTCTAACTTCAGGAACAGAATATTATTCACTTGTACCCTTTCCTGTGCCCAGTAGCAAGAATGAATTAAATGTATTCATTCTTATTGCATCATAGGTTGTCAGTTTTGTTTTGTTTTTCACTTTAGTTGTAGCCTCTCCAGTTACAGTCTTATCCTCAACCTAGTATGCCCTCCCTATAGATAAGGTTTATTGACATATGCAATCATAGATTTGCCCCACGTTTCTGACAGCACTCAATTTACAATAAACTTCTCTTTCCTTAGACCCTACCCAAAATCAGTAAAAGAAAGCCCAAACCCTAAAATAGGTTCAATCTAACATTCTTTTACTAAAATGCTCTATGGTTCACTATGTCATATATTCCCCCTCAACAAAAATGAGTAATACACTTAATTTGTTCAGCTACAGATATGTTTTTTGACTGGAAGGAATTAAGGGGCTACAATTTATGTAAAGAAGTTAAAAACACAGGAAAAACAACCAAAAGTCATTTATGTTTTAAATTACCATGGACTGGCAACTCAACCACATTAGTGATCAATCTTCCCTGCCAGGACACATGGCTCCCACCACTATACCCCATCCCTCCTTGGTATGCAGTGCATTTATATATTTAAAGTTTCAATTAAATGTCCAAATTATGTTATATAAGTTACATATATACATATATGTTTAATATATTAACTTATACCACAGACAATATATATAACATTTTTTCTGATTCTCCACTTTAAATAACCCTTTTTTTTTTGATGATCCAAAAACTGCTTGCCAACTGTGCTATATAAGACACCTTCTACTACAGTGTTATTGATTGCCAGAAAAGATTTAGGTTCCAATAACTTCTTGCTAACAAAGGAAATCTAACCTTTTTAATATGCTGACGACTAAATTGCAAACATTTATGGGTTCTTTCTCAGAGGAAAAAAAGTATGTTTTTCTCTAATCTGATATACTCTAAGGAAAAGAATTGGGTTAAAGAAGCATATATAAATTAAAATGCTATATTTGGTTCTAATTGCCAACAGATTATTTATGAAAAAACTATCATTTTTTGAATGATAGTGAAACAAAGTGTATTCTTTTTTATTTTATTAAAACTGATGTTTGCTAGTATATTAGATTTATATAACATTCTCAAAATTGAAATAACATGCTACTTATCACTATTACTATGCTGTTTAATAACAATAAAATTATTCACAGATGTGTCAGAAAATAGATTTGTTACCAATATTTGCTAAAGTGTCATGATTCCTAAAGCCAAAAAAAAAAAAAAGCTGTTGTTTCCTAAATGTTATTTCAATTTGCAGAAAAAAAATTAAAAATCCAAAAGTTTTTTGAATGGCCTCATTAACTTTCTATTTAATAAATGGAAGTAAATACAGTGAATAGATTAAATACAGAAAACATCCCCAAACCTGTCAGGACAGGCACATAGAAAAGCCAAAAAGCCTTGCATTGTCTATACACTACCAGCCTCACACGCAAAATTTAAATCTCAAGATTCAAAGGTCTTTAAAATTCCAATTGTTCAATCCCATCTAGCACTTGAATTCCCTGTGCAAGAGAAGATGGAATAATAAAATAGTTAACAAAGTACAGGCACCCTGGTTAAGATTTTCCAGTTTAAATCCCAGCTTTTCCATCTCTCATCCATATAAGCTCAGACAAGTTGGTTAACTTCTCTTTGCCTTAATTTCTTTGTCTGAAAAATGGGAATAATAATAGGGCAGTAAATAATGTATCTCTAAGAGTTATTACGGGAATTAAATGAATTAATACAAATAAAACAGTGCCATTACATAGTAAGTGATCATTAAATGGTTATGGTGGTTATTGTTACAAATTCCTTGACAAGTGACTATTTGGCCTCTCCTTAAACACCTTTAATAATAGAGGATTTAGCAGCTCCCAAAGTAGCCCATTCTATTTTTGGAGGGTTGTCCAAAATTCTTTATAGAAATATGAAACCTGTTTCAATCTTTATTTCTATTCCATGGAAACATTCAACATGGCAGTTGTTCAATACATACTCACAGCTATTACAGTACCCTTCTATTTTCTCTTCATCTAGGAAAAATATCCCTTCTTCCTTCATTTCTTCTTCATAAGACACAGTTCAGCCATTCTGAACATTCTCCTCTGAGTGTGTTCCAATTTGTTTCTCTCTCTCTATCTCTTGAAGAGTAGTGCCCTAAACTCAATATACTCAATTCTGTCTCAACAACAAGAATTAAGACACACTATCACCTGCCTTAGAGATATCATCTTTTAAAGATATCATGCCATGAGTCAGACAGTAAGCAGAGCTTTAAGGCAGGCCTGATAGTGAATTTCCCAGCAATTAAAGCAACATTCTATCAAGATTCAACTATTAGTCAGGCACAGTGTCTCATGACTATAATCCCAGCACTTTGGGAGGCCGAAGCAGGCAAATCACTTGAAGGCAGGAGTTCGAGACCAGAAGCTCGAGACTAGCCTGGCCACCATGGTGAAACCCCGTCTCCACCAAAAATATGAAAAATTAGCCAGGAGTGGTGGTGCACACCTGTAATCCCAGCTATTCGGGAGAGGCTAAGGCAGGAGAATCACTCGAACCCAGAAGGTGGAGGTTCCAGTGAGCCAAGATCAAGCCACTGCACTCCAGCCTAGGTGACAGAGCAAGACTCCATTTAAAATAAACAAACAAAAACAACATTCAACTATTGATTGGCTCATGTGCCTACCAACTCTAGACAGTTATTTTCATCTGGCAATTCATTAGTACTCAAACTACCATATACATGATACTCAATCTAAACGATAGTATTAAGCTAGGTCAAATTGGCTCTCCTAATTTTCACCCTGAAGCCAAGAAAGTTAGAAGTGGTAAGAGTGGTTATAGTTCAAATCTTTCTTTTTCAAGCTGAGGAAATTTAAGTCAGGAGATAGAAAGTGACCTCCGTAAGGTCACACAGCAAATCAGGGCAGAGATGAACATAGGCTTTCTAGGAGCTAACTTGTGTTCCCTCTAAGCACCCCAGAGAAAATACTTCCACTGAATAAAAGAATGTCTTTTCAACAATTTAAGGCACTGAGAAATAAAGGGAGTGATTATGCAGAAGTCGGAGATGTTGGACAAATTCTTACAGGGCACATTTCCATGCATGGGGAGTCTCGAATGATTCCATAAGGCTCTTCTTAAGAGGTAACTACTTACTCTAGTGTCAAGTCAATCTTCCTCATACTCTCCTCCTCCACAGTTGTTATTCATTTTCATTCCCATTTGAGTGACACCCATACTGTTTGTTGTTGTTTTTGTAACAAGCAAAGTAACTAGTGTGCTTTAAATGAAAAGAAATAACTCATGGTATGCACTTCATACCTCACAAATCTTAACATTAAAAAGTATCAGAGCCCTATCAAGGCTTGTCAAATTCATTTGTTCCTTAATAGAGATGCAACTCTATTAACAGTTAAGTCCTTTCAAGGCCCAGTTTGCCTAAAGAAGAGAGTCGAGAGAATAGATTGCCTTATGTGTCATGCATACTCAGGGCCACCCTGTGAGCTCAACAATCTCCTCTCTTCACTAGATATTGCCCAGTAAAGCTCCCAAGTTTGAGGATTTCACTGAAAGAACCTTCAAATTTTCTTCAAATATGTTAAATTTATATGATGGGCTACCAAAAAACTCTTTACAATTCAGAACATTTAAAATAACGTCTCTAGCTCTCTGGGTTTAAGGTCTTACAACTAGAACAAGTACAAAAAGACTAAAAATGATTCCACAGAGGTAATATTACTTTTAAAACAATGATCTATCCATCCATGCACCCACCCACCTATCATTATGTACATTTCCAAGGAAAGAGAAACTAGGCACAAAATGTCACCAATTTAACACAAGACAGCAAATAAGAAGTATAACTGCCATCAGATGCTCACAATGTCTGGAAGCTGTGAATTCCTCTACCTGAATACAATACACAACCTCAGACTGATGACTCAACTACAATCACAGAGCCTATATCTTCTCTCTGGAAAGAAAAAATTCTCTGAATTTTATTTTTCCCTCTTAACTTCCAAATACTCAAAAACTTAGATTCATCCCTTGACCTACTGTGTCATCCAAGTAGGTCACCAGCCAAAAGGAGAGCCAAATTCTATCCTTACTTTAATTTCAGAAAGCAAAAGAAATAAACTATAATCAAATTATATGTGAAATATATCAGTGAGAGAACAAAAATGAGAGAGTCATCTTTAGTAGAAGCATATACCAGGTATGAAATAAATTAACATAACTGAAAGTCAAATATTGACTCTGAACTCAAGATAAGTTTTCTCAATTTGCTCACAGATTATATTACTTTAATCCTGGCTAACTCAGTGCTTATGCAAAAAATTATAACTTGCCACCAGAACTGACAAAAAAATTGATAAATAAAAGTAATTGTCATATAAATATTTGAATTCTTCATTTATAGGAAAATGAATCTCTTCCATTATACTACCATAATCTATCTGTGCTTGAGTGAGGGCACATTTCCTCTCAAAAGTTTGAGATATTTGAGAATATTGTATTCTGAGTATTCTCAGTACATTAGGAGTAGAAACAAATCAGAGTTAAATTATAATGAAAGCAAAGTTTACCAAATAATTTCCAATCATTTTATTAAATAAGGTTTTCCATTTTCTAGGGTGCTAATGAAATATAAAGAAGATAAATGAAATGCATAAATATTCATTTCTAATTTCAACCTGATTATAAAATTTTATTAGCAAAGGTTTGTAATTTATACTTTGGAATTTAGAATGTGGTTTACACAAAGATATATTATTGAACTCAATTTGCATCACCTAAAAAACAATGCCTAGGGGTCATGAGAATGTCATAAAGGTTAATCTCATAAAAAATACATATGTCATCACACTGAAAGCTATCTTAACCAAAGGAATAATAGCTTGAAGTTGCTCTTCTTTTAAAAGTTTACACTTCTCCTGTAAAGCAAGGAAACTTTTTTGCAGAGGACAATCCAAGAGTGGGATAATTTGCATATCAGTTAATTAATGCATATTCATTACAGGTGTTCAAGAAAGACTAGATATATTTGTGGAGGGAACTGAGTAGGGTCTTTCCTGCTTGATGCAAGTGGTTTGACTCAATAATCAGAGACAGCCCTTTCAACATGATCTTCAAATGAATGGTGCAAGTAGGATTCATTATGTTAAAGTTGCCTTTATGAAAAGCAACCCTCTCCAAATTAAAGAAGCTAGATCTCAAGACATGCAAACACAATCCTGGCTTCCTCCTCCCAAAGTAACATGCTGTCTATCACAGTTGTCACCATCTTATTCCTGCTGATCTAGAAGGACTTTGAGATTAATATTTCATTCTAATGGCAATAAGTTCAAATTAGTCATATAAACAACTGCATGCTATATAATATATACATAATTTTCTACATGCTGCTTGGAAGCATGATGGAAAAAAATGCAGATTTCATTGTTCCAGTTATCATATTTCATTATAGTGATGTACCCAGAAGATAGGAAAGAAAAAATTGTAAGAAGGATTTCTGTACAAGAAAATATATATTAATCAGAACCACCTATAGACTGAAACTCACTCATAGAGTTCTGCTTTAATCAGAAAAGTATTGGTGTCCTGAGATTAGCTTCCATTGATTAACCCTGACTAATTTTAATAAAAGGTTTATTTAAAAAAAAAAAAGCTACATTTAAATGACACTTGAATCCATTAAGAAAAATAAAACCTGAGTAGAACAGTCCTGCTCAATCAAACTGTTCATGCTAGACTAGATTATACTACTTTTTTTATTAGTAATCATCTTATTTAAAATAATTATCAAAAAGCTACTTTTCCTGTATCTGTAAATGCTTTAGACTCCAAGCTACATTTTGGTCATATAGGAGTATTTGCATGGGGATGGTTGACAGGGAAAGCCAAACCACAGGAGCAGCCCTGACATTACTATGAAGTGAACACTAGCAGGACATAAGTAAAGTAAATGAAAACAAAATATTCATCAAACATAGAAATATCACATAAAACTGAAGCAAATTAGAATATTGGTGAATCCAAGAAAATATAATCCTTATGAACGTGTAGGAATGTTGCGAATTGTAAGTGAATGTTAGTGATAGAGTTCATTAAGGGATTCATGTTTTAGTCAGTGCACTACAAACCCTAGTCACTGGATCTTATACAGACTGAATGGTTAAAATAAAAATAAACATGGCATGTCACATCTCCTTAAAGACATTCTGAATACACAATTTTATTACACTGAAAAATAAAAGGATACTAATATCCAATTTTCCTTGATCTGTCAAAATACAAAAAAAATGCAAAAAGTCTGTGCACAGATGTAGCAAAGTACTGGATTTTAATATTTTGGCAGGTGCTCAATATGCAGCCCACATAATCACATGTTAATGACTGGAGTGTGTTAATCAGCATGCATACCTGATTCCTTCTTGCCAAAGGGGGAAAAAAAGCCAACTATTCCAGAGCATGTTAATGTCTCCACCTTTTTTTTTTTTTTTTTTTTTTTTTTTTTGAGACGGAGTCTTGCTCTGTCACCCAGGCTTGAGTGCAGTGGCACAATCAGCTCACTGCAACCTCTGCCTTCCCGGTTCAAGCAATTCTCCTGCTGCAGCCTCCCGAGTAGTGGGACCATAGGCACGCACCACCACATCCAGCTAATTTTTGTATTTTTAGTGGAGATGGGGTTTCACCATGTTGCCAGGCTGATCTCAAACTCCTGACCTCAGGTGATCCACCTGCCTTGGCCTCCCAAAATCTTGGGATTATAAGTGTGAGCCACCACACCCAACCTAATGTCTCTACTTTTGATGAAGATTTTAATAATATGCTATGTAACAAAGAAAATTTTTCCAAAAATTATCCTTAGAAAGGCATATCATTAAGAATCATGAAAAAATAATTTATGTTTCCATAAATATTGACAATTTTCTAAGTATCATACCAGTAACCCTTTTGTTTTTCTTAAACAACTTAGATTTGGGGAACTTTTAAAAATACATACTGTTTAAATGACAGTGCACATTATCAGGGTGTGAAAATGTAAAGGTAATCGAAGTGTTAACACTATACAACACTAGTTGTCTATTTCACCACCTACAGCAAGAGTTTTGCCAGATTCAATGCAATAAAATGTTTTTATTTTTTAGTTCAAATTCTAAATAAATTTCTGTCATTAAATTTCAGAAATAGGTTAAAAAAGAGATAGTACTGCATGCAAATATAGTTTCAAAGTTACAGAAACTGGCCAGGTGCGGTGGCTCATGCCTGTAATCCCAGCACTTTGGGAGGCCGAGGTGGGCGGATCACAAGGTCAGAAGATCTAGACCATCCTGGCCAACATGGTGAAACCCTGTCTCTATTAAAAATACAAAAATTAGCTGGGTGTGGTGGCGCATACCTGTAGTCCTAGCTACTCGGGTGGCTGAGGCAAGAGAATCACTTGAACTCGGGAGGTGGAGACTGCAGTGAGCCGCGATCGCACCACTGCACTTCAGCCTGGTAACAGAGTGAGATTCCGTCTCAAAAAAACAAAAAACAAAGTTACGGAAACTGGAAAATCCCCCCACAAGCCTTCCTAGAAAATATTATTCAGTGACTCAAGGTAAGGATGGCCATTTTCACCTGTTAACAGAAACCTAGGCTTTACTAAAACTGAATGAATTTTCAATATCCAAAAATAAGAGAAGTGGTAACGAAATGTTTCAAGAAGTCTAAATCTTACAGGCTTATGGACTTTTTTCCAGTGCTTCATAGACCAATCAGGTACCACAAAGGTGTACATAACTATCACCTTTGGATTATTACTATGACTATACACTATTTAGGACCAAGTAAACTAGTGGGTTTCACTACACTTTCTAAAGTACAGTCTCAATAAAAATGAGATAAATTTCATTTAGTGCCTACCATCTTAAATGACAAAATCTTGCAAAAAAAAAAAAAACTGGCAAAAATTCAACTTTAAAAAATTTTTTCAAAGTAACAAGATTAGAAATCTTCTAAAAGTCTGTCACAAAAGCATGACTGAAGATTAGATCCTCACTAAAAATTCCTGGACTGCTATCATGTAATGACAATAGCTCCATTCCCAGAAATGGTACAAAGTCCACACCAGCAATTTTATGACTCAAAGTGAAAAACAAAAAACACTTCAGAGCTGATTAGCAACTCCATTGGACTGAAAGCTAGAGAAGCAGAGAGTAGAAATTGTTTGCAAGCAAAAGACGTTTTCTCCAATAGTTATTTATTATCTCAGCACACCTACCATTATTTTTTTTCAATTACAACAAAGGGCATTATTGACATCTTTTATTTAAAGTGGAAACTTACTTTAAATCAAATTGCCTCTATTTGCAGAGGACATGATTGTATATTTAGAAGACCCCATCGTCTCAGCCCCAATCTCCTGAAACTGATAAGCAGCTTCAGCAAAGTCTCAGGATACAAAATCAATGTGCAAAAATCACAAGCACTCCTATACAACAATAACAGACAAATAGACAGCCAAATCATGAATGAACTCCCATTCACAATTGCTACAAAGAGAATAAAATGCCTAGGAATACAACTAACAAAGGATGTGAAGGATCTCTTCAAGGAGAACTACAAACCACTGCTCAAGGAAATGAGAGGACACAAACAGATAGAATAACATTCTATGCTCATGGTTAGGAAGAATCAATACATAAAAATGGCCATACTGCCCAAAGTAGTTTATAGATTCAATGCTATCCACATCAAGCTACTATTTACCTTCTTCAGAGAACTGGGAAAAAAACACCTTAAACTTCATATGAAACCAAAAAAGAGCCTGCATAGCCAAGACAATCCTAAGCAAAAAGAAGAAAGCTGGAGGCATCACACTACATGACTTCAAACTATACTATAAGGCCACAGTAATTAAAACAGCATGATACTGGTACCAAAACAGATATATAGACCAATTGAACAGAGCAGAGACCTAGAAATTAATGCCACACATCTACAGTCATCTGATCTTTGGCAAACCTGACAAAAACAAGCAATGGGGGAAAGGACTCCCTGTTTAATAAATGGTGTTGGGACAACTGGCTAGCCATGTGCAGAAGGCTGAAAATGAACCCCTTCCTTATACCTTATACAAAAATTAACTCCAGATGGATTAAAGATCTAAACATAAGACCTAACACCATAAAAACCCTAGAAGAAAACCTAGTCAGTACCATTCAGGACATAGGCACAGGCAAGGACTTCATGACTAAAACACCAAAAGCAACGGCAACAAAAGCCAAAATAGACAAATGGGATCTATTTAAACTTAAGAGCTTCTGCACAGCAAAAGAAACAATCATTAGAGTGAACCAGCAACCAACAGAATGGGAAAAAATTTTTGCAATCTACCCATCTGACAAAGGCCTAATATCCAGAATCTATGAAGAACTAAAACAAATTTACAAGAAAAAAAACAACCCTATCAAAAAGTAGGTGAAGGATATGAACAGATACTTTTCAAAAGAAGACATTTATGTGGCCAACAAACATATGAAAAAATGCTCATCATCACTGGTCATTAGAGAAATGCAAATCAAAACCACAATGAGATATCATCCCATGCCAGTTAGAATGGCAATCATTAAAAAATCTGGAGACAACAGATGCTGGAGAGGATGTGGAGAAACAGGAACATTTTTACACTGTTGGTGAGACTATAAATTAGTTCAACCATTGTGGAAGGCAGTGTGGCGATTCCTCAAGGTTCTAGAACTAGAAATATCATTTGACCCAGCAATCCTATTACTGGGTATATACCCAAAGGATTATAAATTGTCCTATTATAAAGACACATGCACATGTATGTTCATTGCAGTACTGTTTACAAAAGCAAAGAACCAACCCACATGTCCATCAGTGAGAGACTGGATAAAGAAAACGTGGCACATATACACCATGGAATACTATGCAGCCATAAAAAATGATCAGTTCATGTCCTTTGTAGGAACATGGATGAATCTGGAAACCATCATTCTCAGCAAACTGACGCAAGAACATAAAACCAAACACTGCATGTTCTCACTCATAGGCAGGTGTTGAACAATGAGAACACATAGACACAGGGAGAGGAACATCACACAATGGGGTCTGTTGAGGGGTGGGATACTAGGGGAGGGATAGTAGGGGGTGGGGATATTGGGGAGGGATAACATTGGGAGAAATAGCTAACATAGTTGATGGGGGGATGAAGCAGCAGACCACCATGGTATGTGTATACCTATGTAACAATCCTGAAAGCTCTGCACATGTACCCCAGAAATTAAAGTATAATTTTAAAAAAGAAAAGAACATCTCTAGAAGATAAAGCTTCCCTGGAGGAATTTAAGTGGGTCTCTAAAATAAGGAGTTCAGATATTCCAGGGCTGAGAGTTCACTATCATTATTTCTACCTAGTTAGACTAGTAGTTAAAAGCCAGATGTATATTTTTGCCTAAAATATATATCCATATAAGAATGCATGTAAGTGTACACAGGTGCATGTGCGTAAGTTCCCACTTACAGTCATCACATTTTGTATCTCATGAGAGTATTGGTGCCTTACCCACATATCCATGGCCTACCAAAGAAGTTACCTACTAACAGTTGCTTCTAACAGTTGCTTCTTAGGCAAAAAGCTTGTCTCTCACCTGGGGCCTTTCTCTGCCCAATAGCATTTCTACTCCCTTCCCTCCTCTCCTTGGTCTCACCAACCTCATTTCTTGTCATTCTTGACTAAGTTTCTGCCCATATGGACATTACTTAAAACATTCTCTCCACCCTTTGTGTGAATTTTGTCTTCTTCAGAATCTCTGAGAACTCTCCAATGAATAGCTTCCCTAACTGTTCACTCTGCGTATCATCAAACTCTCATCTGCATTACTGCAGTGGTTTCCTAACTGGTGTCCCTGTTTCTGATGTTCTCTCTCACAATCCACTCTCTACATAGCAGGCAATGTGCTCTTTTAAAAACATAAATCAAATCATGTTACTCCCTTGCTTAAAATTTTCTAATGGCTTCTACTTACACTTGAAAGATAGTGTAAGCACCTCCCTGTAGCCTATGAGACTCCATAATATCTGTCATCTGCCTGCTTCCCTGATTTCATCTCATACCATTCTCTCCCTCACCAGCCACCCTGTTGTTTTCTGTCTCTCTAACATACAAACCAGAAGACTTTTGTACTTATTATATACTCTGGCTGGGTGTCTTCCCCAAATCTTTGCACAGTGATTCTCTTGTTACTCAAATTTTAGCTCAAATGTCACCTCCTGGGAAAGACCTTCTCCAATCTTTTAAAGGAGTTATTCTCTATCACATTTTCTTACTTAATTTTCTTCATAGTACTTATCATTGTCTGAAATTGTTTCACTCTATAAGACTTCTTTATTATCTGTCCTACTACTGGGCTCTAAGTTATATGATAACAGAGATCTTATCTTTGTTATTTACAAGTTAGTCCTTGTGCCTGGAACTTTAGTAGGTACTATATACTCAGGTATCCAGTGGTGATAATAACTCCTTTCTAAATTATACTCTAAAGCAAAAGAAAAAAAGTAACAAAGGGAAGGCTCAAAATAACATGTACATCTCAATTTATCTGTTTGATACAATAAGTAGCTATATATAATTTGCATCAAAAAACTGTATGTAATTGGCAGACAAGATCACTCACAATATATAAGTTTATCTGTCCTTTCTACAGTTGTAATATTCAGCAGATAATCCTTACACACAATATCATATACAGGTCATGAAACATTATCACAAAAATATTTCTCTCTATGCTTATTAACATCAAAAATAATATGCTGTATATTTTTCCATGAAAAAAATTATGCAAATTTATTCCAGCCTAATTAGTCGGTCCTAATGAGAACAAAAACACATTTTAGTGGACAGTGTCAACATTCCTCTGCAAAAAAAGCTATTGGCACACTGGGTGCCATGATGAAAGTGGTAGTGGTTGTGGATAGAGAAGGATAGTGAATATTATTTACACTAACTTTCCAACCTTCAAATGGCTCTCACCAATTAACATAGCACATTAAGTTTATAATTCAACAATTTGGTGTCTATGAAATAGGTAATTAGGATTGAAATCAGAATCGAAAACTTTTTATCTCAAACTGGTCCTTGAAATCCTGTTTCTAAAATTTCTATTCTCCTTCTTTGCTTATGCCATTACAAATTATTTTTCTTGTTTGAACCTGTGTGGTCTCATATTTTGTTGCAGTGCCATCTCAAAATAATCAGAATTTTTACGTTTAAAGCATCTTTTTTTTTTCTAATCAGGAAGTGGGAATTAGCAGAACTTCTTTGCTTTGTCTTCACCTTCTCTGACAGAAAAGTTCCTCTGTGGTCATGATATTTCAAAGTAAAACCTTTCCTGAAGCCAGGAGATAAGAAACTTTCAGGGCTTGTTTCTAACAGTTCATGAATGAGGGCCATCACAGATAGTAAATAACAATGGAAACTGTATAGTTACTGAGAAAAATTGTTGTTGTTATTTTTCATATTTTCTTTTAAATTTTATTTTTTCACAACTATTTTTGGGGACTCAATTATAATTACAGAATATGATCCATTAAAGAAAACTACAAGTTTTACTTGATTTCATAAACATCCTTTTTGACTTCATATTTATTTTAAAGTAGAATGAGGTAAAATGTTTATTAAATTTTACATTAGTGCAGTCCTCCCACTCCAATACACACTCACACATACACACACACACAATATATGCAGGTTTGCAGGTCTGCCCAGAAACCTAAAATCCTTCTATTGTTTTTTTTTTATTTTTCCTGTAAAGAAAACTTGGTTAGTGATATGACATTAACAGTATAAGTCATTACAGGTTTGATGTTACAATTGTTACACATTATTGAATCTATCCAGTGAAAAAGAAGCACAAAGGGAATTTCCAAATGCAGTTGCTATTTCCCATTCATTAAATCCTTTTATTACACCATATAAGTACACAGCTAGGAAATACTATAGAGTGGGAGTTAAAACAAAATATTTTGGCTTCCAGTCATTCGGAATACACAAAGGCTCCAGTGGAAACCACAATACTTGATAGCAAAGGAAAGTGAAAGTTTGAAAACATGTCTAGCAAGTATGATTTCTTTTACATTAATATATAACTTATTTGTACCATTTAACCACTTCATACTATCACAAATCACATGTAATATAAATTTGGTAGGAAAATTATTAATATATATTTTAAGATGAAATTTTAGATCATAAAAGTTTGAGAATAAGGCACCAAAGCAACTTGGCACTTTTCAAGATAAAAAAAATATATTTTTCTTAGAAAAATAAGTATAGTGCTCTCAAAGAAATAACATTTGAACTGTATTATTTCTCCTTCTACCCATATTTTCCAGTGCAGTTACTTTTATTTGTCAAAGCCAAAATATATTTTAAACCTATCCTTTCTCTCTAGCCACTCTTCCTTTACACTAATCCAAGCCCCTCATCTCTCACCTAAACTTCTGAAATAGACTCCCAATGGGTCTTCCTTCTTTCACTCTTGTCTCTCTCCCATCCATTTATTATATCACAGCCAGAATTTATCTGTCTGAAATGTTTTTGAATGCTTCAAATGTTTTCCATTGAACTTAGATCAAATCTCACACCCATAATGTTATCTCCAAGGTCCTGTTTGATATAGTCCCTACCAATCTCTCCAACTATATCTTATGCTATATTGCATCCTCAGTCATAACTCTCCAGCGACAAAGGCCATCTTTTACTTTGTGAAATTAAGCAGTAACTTCAAATACTTCATACATACTGTTCTCTCTGCATTTTTACTATTTGTTCCTCTCTACCTGGTTAGTTCTTACTATCCTTGGCTCAGTGGGGGGCATTCCTAACCATCTTTTCTAAATCAGGTTTGCCCCATTATGTTCTCACATAGCATTCTGTTCTTTCCCCCTCATACATAGCACATATCACAATTTTAATTATATATTTATGTGTGTATTTATTTAATTTCTATTCCCTCTCCTAGACTATAAACTCCATGAAGGCATGAATCATGTCTGCTGTGTTCAGCACTAGTCAGGACCTAATAGAATGCTTGACACATAGTTGGTACTCATTAAACATTTGCTGAAATAAAAATGAAACTTAGCTCCATTATCTTGCCAATAAGCAAGTAGCAGTGACTGGATATCTATTTCACCTTGGAGGTGTAAAATGAACAACTTAAGTTCAATCAGAAAAACAGACTCGCTTTATTACCTTCTTCCTACTCAGGAAAAATAAATCTTCCAGTGAATTTAATTGTACAATTTTGATCCCCTTCAAAACTAAAATTAGTCCAGAAACTATCTTTCAATCTTCTGCTTCTCACCTACTACTCCAGAGCACTGGCTATGTCTCCAAAATCATCTGGAAAAGAAAAATCTCTGCCTTCATAAATTACTGAATTAAGTCTCTGAGACATAAAGCATTGAATAAGAATTTAATTATCTGTTATTAGTAGTAAAAGCATTGTAAATATTACCTTGTTTATGTTAAGAAATAAAAATTTTCTCAGTGCCCACTTAAAATATTTTTCATTAACTTAATTTTTGGTAGCCAAAAATTAAGAAATGCAAAACAGGGTTTAAAACTTCTAATCTAATAAATTATATTAACATTTTAACCTCTTCTAGATGCTAAAAAATTGAATATTTTTGCTTTCAACTAGATAATTAATGTCACTTACTATGGCTTCTGTTTCGATGGTTACAGATGGAATTTAACACGGGAAAGCTGGCTACTATACTGCGCGTATTTGATGTTGTTTCTACTTTTCAAGAAAACTCCAGTAGTCGGATTGAATGATTCTAAGGAGGTTTGTGTGCCCTTTTGAAATTAATATATAGGCACATAAGTGAGAAAAGCTTTATTATAAATCATGAATCATCATTAAAAATGATAAATACCTGAATTTTCTCATTGACAATGTAGTCAACATATTACCTCATTCACACATATTTGCTTAATTACAATTTTCAATATTAATACACAGCCATCCTTTATTTGATCATACCGATTTTGTGCTATTACCAGGTTAATCACCTTAAATTCCTGGATTGATAGAATAAGATAACCAATCCTCCCACAAAAATCAATCAATAAAATATCTTTTTGCATGTTGGCCTAATAATGAACACATATACACTAAATCACAAACCATTTTTCAAGTTTTTCCAGTTATTAGTGTCTTAGTACTATGTACTTGGTAGTTGTTTCATGATCTAAACACAAATAACTCTAAGGTCATCTATTTCCCTGAAACATCTATTTATAATGAGGACGTACTAAGGAATGCATTTAATAGCAGTGGTCAGATTTTAAAAGCTCACCATTCTTTGCTGAGATGACAGAACACTGTCCCAGTCAGCATCTTGTTGAATGGTATTGACAAGTGTTGGTAGCTCCTCAGAGTGAGGTTTGTTGTGCATTATGGGGTGCAGAGGCAGATGGGAGGCCACATGTTGATCACTGCTCTCTTCCTTTTCCCTTGAGGTCAAATCCTGGGTCATCGCATCCTCTCCATCAGCTGCACAGGCAAATGGAGAGGTGGCTTGCTTGGAAGACATTCTTCTGCAGAAGGAAAACAGAATGGATTAAAAATGGCTGTCAATAACAAAAGAGTAAACCATCCCTTGCATTTGACTAGTTCAGGAAAAAAGGAAAGTTATTTAACTTTAGAGATATTTATGGTCCACTCTAAACCCCTGAAAAAGAACTCTCGGTTTATGTGTCTTGCTTTCCCTCTTAGCTCTTAACTCAGCAAACCTCTTCCCAGTAATTACTGCATATTTTCTCTCTTACAATCCATTAATGATTTTTTTACAGAGTAAGTTTTAATAATGGGCAGGGTATGTATGTATATATTTTTCCTCCTAGTTTTCTTGACTAGATTATAAGCTTCTTGAGAGTATTTAAGGTGATAGCAATGGAAAAAAATTTGAATGAATGAACTGGCAAATGAGTCAGTTTGCAAGATGATTTGAAAGCACAAATATCCAACTTTCCCCTATGGTTTATGTAGGAGAAAAAGAAGCATATGTAGGAAAATATAATCAGGAGAGTAAATAATAAAGTCCTAAGTAAATCTGATCCTGACTTCTTTGTTTACACCTTGTATTATGAGGGCTGGGCCTAACACTACTTAGTGCCATCTAAAGCTTTTTAAAAGACCTTTAAAATGAGTCAACTGTAACTTAACTTTTAAATGACATATTGATTGAGTGGCTGATATTGTTAGATTAGTTTTAAGGCAATTTTGTAGCATTTGAATTGAGTATCTGAAATAGCTATACCTCCATTTTATATTAGAAAGTACATACAAGATTCAAAGCATTTACTATAAAAATAGTAAAATGCCTACTGTGCATCACATTCAAAACCTCCAAAAACAATGCTGAACATTCATTTATATGCTCACAAATAAACATCGACTCTGCATGACAAGTTCTCCATTCTGTGCTCTCATATAAAATCAGAAAATCATGACTATTAAGTAGAATTTCAAAATGTTTAGAATATCACTTTATCAAAATGAATTTCTTAGCAAAATGGTTAGAAAATAAAACAACTGAAACTTTACAACTTAACAGACAGGCAATTGAATATTTTTTTCTAAAACTTTACATTGTTTTTGGTTTATTGCATCTTTAGATCTAAAACTGCTGTGTAATGAAAGGAATCAAATCTCCACCTTAATTGCTATTTAACATTAATTGATTTCATACCATTTTTTTAAAAATGCACAAATCAGTTAACATAGGAAACCACATGAGCATTTTTCAAATTAGCAAATCATTAACTTGCTAGTACTGTTTCTACAGACAAATAAATACTGATTAAAGGGTCTAGAAATCTGAGATTAACAGTTAAATTTACAAATCTGTCACATGCTTTCATGAATATTGCAGTGAAGGAAATATCAAGTGCAAAGAAAAATAATTAAGTTAATTCCAATTTAAACAGTAGTTTTTATGTAGCAGCCCATGTTTCACATAGGATTTAACAGCTAATGCTAAATTTCTCACAATTAATGAGGGGGCTCAGATTTAGTATCCTACAGTGAAAAAAATTAATATAAGATCAGCTAATCTAATTATGCACAGTTCTAAATAAAAGTATTACAAGCTTTTGAAGTGCTTTGAAATATATTAAAATGCTGATACCTACTTATAATAATCATTCTACAACTAGTAAAAATTATATCTATTAAATTTGATACTAGAAAATAAAATGGGGGAAAGGGAATGCAAAAGAATGCCTATAATTTCTTTGAGGATAAATGAATTAAATGTTCTAAAGAGTGCTATATCAGTAAATCAGACAAATATATTCTTGACCAATTTATATCAATACTAACAAATGAACAAACATATATATGATTATGAAAAAAGGTAGCCAAAGTATGCTTCTTAGTATAAGAGAATTACCACATGGCTTTACTTTACTGGCCCCATAATTACTATTAGTAAAACCAGGCAAATAATAACTGTTCTGCAAGTTTATCAAGAGCTTGCCACAAACAAGAGTGATTTCATAGTTCAGATACTGAAAACTTCGATAATCATTTATGTTAAAAACAAAAGGATGAATTTACTTCTGCTTTTTAAAATAGTTAAATACAATTGAAAGTCATGATCCAAAAATCAGAGTGACTTTAATTCCTTCAACAAACATCCTCTTACTATAAAGTGAATCGGCTCCTTCCAACAGCAATGTCTATGATTGTTGCTTTAGTATAAATTAATCACGACAAAACCCAAAATGAAAACAGCCTCTTAAGAATAATTTCAACTATAAACTGCACCAGTGAACAATAGTGCACAGTCTTAATTAAACACAACTCTGCAGCTGTAAAAATAGACTAAATCTATGAGTTGAGTTCAAAGGATGGTTTGTTAGAATGTTTTCTTAAGGAAGGCTGGGTCCTCAGTCTTAATCAGCCAATAAATTATTTCCTGCAATTACATTAAATAGAAAATTATCTTCAAATGGGGAGTGTTAATTGAAAATCAAAATTCAGAGGGAAGTTTAGAAATTACACGCTGAATACAATTAGAGAGGAAAGGCTTCACCTCTACTTCATCAACAGTCTTCTGGTGATTCCTCCAGTGACCATTCAAGAATCCTACCTATTTATAACATCACACAATTTGTCTTTTATTTTGCACCTACAAATACACATGTGTATCAAGATTGCAAATAAAACATAAGCTGCCAAAAAAAGCAGTATTAAATCTGACTGTTCATCCTCAGTTCACACCATCGTTAGAGGAAAAGGAGACAGGGGAGGTAGGATAACAATGGTTAACAATCAAGGAAAACACACTCAATTTTGAAATCCCTTTCTTTAGCAAAGGAATTAATATTTTTTGGTTCCAAGAATATTTTTTCAAATCATATTTTATTTAATTTCTTATTTTTACTTTATTATAGTCCCCAAATGCATTGCTAGCGGAAAAAAGATGGGTTTTGTTCTTAAAAGACCAAAGGTATTTCCTTGAGTATTTCCTTTTGATAAAATTGTTGGGAATTTTTTGTTTACATCCTTTTTTTTATTTTTGGTTTTGTTGTTGATTTTTGTTTGCTTTGGGTGATGGTTTCGAGATTTTATGAAATGCGCACAAATTAATGCAGAGTTTATTAAATAAACTTTAGATTTGCTGATTATTAGATCTGACTCACTGATTTTTTACATAATTACTTTATTAAATAATCCTGATGACATTTGATTCATTTCTTTACCTTAGCTTTCCCCTTTAAAACGTTTTACTAGACCAACTAAACTGTATGCCAGAAGCTTCAACAACACTTGACTTTTGGTAATGCCTTTACTATAACCGCTGTACCATAGCTACTCTCCCTTAGAAGCTCATAAATCAAATATACCCTTGTTTCAGTGTTTTTAAATGTCATGCGGATTGCTTACACTTATTTTAATACTCAATCAGTAATTTTCTATGCAAAAATTTTCATCCCCCACAGTACCTTACTCTAGCTGCTGCCTTATACAACTAATAAGCAAAAGAAAATCAAAATCCTTGTAGAAATGGTCAATTTTGATGTGACTTTACTTTGTTTTATTTTTGCACTATTATAACTTAAAAATCATTCAAATGAATTGTTTTTTTAATTTGTATTAAAAAAAATCTCCCTAGTTATACCCCCTGAAAACAGGGGTTTATAATGGAAGTGCTGACACAACCCTAACTAAAGCAGCGCAAATGTTGCCGCTATAATACACAAAATCAAGTTCTATTATTCTAAACTATCCTCGCTCATGGGATTTTTCTTTACTGTGCTCCCAGCCAAACTGCTGAAGCATGAAAAATTTAAATGCAATCAAATGCGCCCAATTCTACTTTACTAGAACAAGTGTCTACAGTGGTACAATCTTAAAAGGAGATGCAACAGATTTGTTTGGTGTTTTTTTTAACTGTTTATTTATAATACAGTGCATTGGAGATAAAATAAAAGAGGAAATTACACTCACATGGTACCAGTGTATTGACTACACAGAGTACATTATAATCAGAGAGAAAAACTACATTGTCAACTTATCACATTGGTTAAACAAGATGGTTTTCTGGGGCATAGCTATTATCAAGTAAAACCTTCAAAGAGAATTAAATATCTTTGGGACACATAAAACTAAATTCCCATCATATGTTCCCCGAGTTTGAAATGTCTCTGCCCAACAGATCAAGTGAACTCCCAGGATGCCAGGCCATTGGAAAGAACTTTGGGCTTAGGACTTTTGTAAATAAGACTGATGGAGATAAAGCCTCCAGTTACTGAGAATGTTCTCTAGGAAGTCAGTAGGAACACCTCTAGAAAGGTGATAATTGTTTTATTCCAAAACACCAGTACAAAGTCCAAATGTTTGGGCCATTACAAACTTACTTAGACAGTAAATTTGTTTTCTGTTCTGCAACAAGAAATCAAAATTAGTTGGCCCAAGACTTTATAAAATGATGGGAATGCTGGATACGTGCACATTAAGTCCTCTACTTCGGGGTATCAGATTTTCTAGAACTTTTCTGATTTGACATTATTCTTTAAAAATGGTTATTTGGATATATATATATATGGAGAGAGTCAGAGAGAGAGAGAGAGACTCTTGCTCTGCTGCCCAGGCTAGAGTACAATGGCACATTCTTGGCTCACTGCAACCTCCTCCTCCCAGGTTCAAGAAATTCTCCTGGCTCAGCCTCTCGAGTAGCTGGGATTACAGGCACCCACCACCATGCCCGGGTTTTTTTGTATTTTTTAGTAGAGACGGGGTTTCACCATGTTGGTCAGGCTGGTCTCAAACTCCTAACCTCTGGTGATCCACCTGCCCTGATCTCCCAAAGTGCTGGGATTACAAGCATGAGCCACCGCACCCGTGCAAAATCAGTTATTTGTATATGTTTAAAGTCAGGATTATTTTTGAACAACTTCAAACTTTTAAACTTTCTCATAAGGCATAATCACTCAAAATTACATTTTTTTAAATTATAGCTTGAAAAGTATCCATCATTCAAAACTATCATTTGAAACTTATATAACTATCAAAAAAAGCCACTGGCTTGATCATAACACTATTTTTAACTGGATTTTTGAAAATATTTCCATTATTTTTGATTATTATCAAATGGCATTCACTTTCCAGGTATGTTACATTTATTCAAAAGAAGTCTTGTTTTTAACATAAAGCAACATTTTAATAGTTGGTTTACTTATTTAAAAATAAAATAAAAACTTCAGGCCAACATTCACATTTATTTTTACAGCTCAGCCCCAGGCTACAAAGGTACACTCATTTCAGTTAGATAATTCACTGTTAATTTAATGCTGTACTTGAGCTGATATTGAGAAATAAACAACTAATTTTCCAAAAATATAACACAGTGCCTCTCATTCTAAGGAACATGAGTAACAGACATTTTTATTTGCCAAAATGCACAATACCCAGGAACCTCTACAAAGGACACCAGTCCACCCAGCCTAGGGCAAAGAATGATTTTAAAATCCCCTTCTTGTATCTCTAATGTCCACATTCAAGGATCTTGGGGAAGGGAGGGTTGTATGGTACATCCTAATCCTAGACATTAAAATGAAGAAATTCCTTTTAAGACTTTTCTCAATCCATTCCAGTAAAGTCTGAGGGTCCTTACTAATTATTTGTATTACTTTATACAACACTACCACATCCTCTCCCCCAATCCACCTCCCAAACTTCCCTCTGCTTCTGCCAGATTTTTCTTTTTCTTCCATCTGTTTAACAAGTAATTTAGAAAATTCAGGTGAAAAGAAGGTAACTGTTTTCAGAATTACTTTAGAAAGTTATAAACCTGTCTTCTAGAGTTTGTAGCAGCACTTTCAGAACAGATATGGTAATACATGAGGACAATACCTGTTAGAAGAAAACTCCCTAATTTGAATTAGCTGTCAAATCAACGGAGATGAAGTAAATAAAATACATTGGAAGCCCTTGAAGTATGTCTAAGAAAGTGCTTAAATTAATGGATTCTGACTTTTCTAAGGGTCCAATTTTTCACAGCAAAGTACCAAAATTGTCTCCAAAGGCCCTCTGAGCTTCTTACAAAACAAGAACTACCTGGAACAGATTCTTCTTAAGTCATCAAAGTTTGTGTTTCTAGAGTTTATATTTAGCTGACAATATTGCTGTCACTTTATGTAGCTTAAGACTGTTCTTTGGACTAGAGCTCATGTGTCTTGGAATGCTTTGACTCATGAATTGTTTCTCCTGATAATGTTACATCACGTAACTACTTCTGTCTAATTGGTTAGCATCTGCTGGAATAGACAGGCAACTAGCCTAACGACTGGCCTGCTGACTGACTGCCTATGGAAAACCTATAATTATTAAGTGTCCCTGAGTATCCAGTTTCTTCCTGGGATCAAAACAACTTGACTTCAAGTAACCACTATCTATACTTTACTTGATAGAAACAATATGGTTTTCTCACAGTTTATCTACCAGTAACTTTGGGATTTTTGCTTTGGAAAGCCAGGCCCAGATTTTACAAATAAAATCAGTGACTTAACAATAAGAGTAAAACCAAACAATGGCTACTATAAATATACACTAACTTAGAGGATTTTAATCAAGCACAATGACTTTATAGCTCAATGAAAGCCCTCTGTGTGGCTGGAGTGAAGGAAAGCTTTCTAAAACAATAGCAGAATGAATTTATTTATATAAGTTCACTTTGTACTTCCTCTTCATATAAATGAGAACCAGGGTTTTTTAAGTGAATAAACAGACAAGTCTCTGTCAGCTCGAAGCTGACCCACTAATATGGAAGCCCAATTACAGGATAGCTTATCCAATTATATTAATAAAAATCATAAACCAGAATAACTTCTCAGAGACAAAGTGTAGGAAGCTGTCACTGCATACTTTTCCATTCTTAGCTCTAGTTTCCCTCTTTAATATTTCCAGAAAAAAAGAGAAAAATGAATATGGATACTATATAGATTGTTTCAACATATGAAAATTCACACACAGTAACAGTGAATGAAATTATATAAAGAAGCTCATCTCTGAAGTTCTCCTTTAGCTAAATAAGGCAATATACCAAGTCCACTCTTCTATGTGATGAAATAAGGTATAAATTTCAGGTTCCTATTCAAAGAAAGATAAGAAAAAGAGAAAGAAGAGGGAGGGAGGGAGGGAGAGTAGAAAGGGAGGGGGAAGGGGAGGAGCAAAAAGAGAGGACGAGATAAAGGGGAGGAGAAAAACAGCCATGGCTTTGCAGTTCATTTTCGGTTTGTCTACTTAATGAAAACCTCATTGTACAAGCCTGAAAACCATTTCCAGCAGGCAAAGTATTTCTGATTCAGCAGAGGTTACACAAGCATCAAAGCAGTTAAATATAGGTGCCAAGCTGCATTGCCAGGAGCTCTTGGTACTGTGAGTTAGTGTTACCTGACAGCTTAGTGAATATAAAATTACTTGTTTCTCCAATTGAAGACAATCAAATTGTCACCTTCCATTGTAATAATGCACAACTAGTGATCAGCAAAGTGCAAACATAATTACCGTGAAGAAAACAAAAAATCAAATCTAAATCTCTCAACAGAGTAAACATATCTATCTGCTTCCCAAAAAAAGGAGTGCATTTTAATCCTGAATGCTATGATGCAATCTTCATGTCATTTAATAACAAGATTTATTCATCTTAAATTAAATAAAAATGAAAAACAACAGGAAACACCAATTCATAAATAGTGACTACGAATACCAATAAGAGCACTACAACTTTCCAGACATTTCCAGGCACAAAGGCCTACAAATTGTATCACCACCATTTGAACCTATATCATTAAATTGTATGTCAGAGCATTTTCCATTATAGAGACTTTGTTTGTAGAGATGTCTTTCTAGCCTAGGAACCTTCCTAAAGGTTGAAAAGAACAGGCAGGATCCAACCTCAAAAGCTTTTGCCTTAATTTTTCCTTAACAGAGAGTTATGTTTATTTTTGTCTTCTAAAGTATCTTATATTTTTGATGTCGAAAATTCATCTCATGAAAGTGATTTAATATCTCTATACAAGTTTAGAAAAATAACCAAGCATAGGGCACATATCCACAACTATTTTTGAGACACTCAGCATCTGGAATTCTCATCCAAATTTGGTGACCATACTGGCTCACTATCAAAAGGATCTCAGTAACCTGAAGCTAAATTAGTATTAAAGGATTTAAAATTTGACACGGTTCTCCTACACTCCAAAGATTCCTAAGATGCAAATTAAAATGAATAGAATTAATATAGATAATGCTCCAAAAAAAATTGCATTTTAAAAGCTCTCTTAGAAAAGTAAATTCATTTCATAACTAACTCAAGATTTAAGACATTCAGATTTACAACATTCCTTCCAATACAGAAAAAACTCTAATTATTCTCAAAATACTCTAAATATAGGGTTTCTTCCACCAATAATGTCATTTTTATCAGAAAATATGTCCTACAGCTAGGCCAGGCATGGTGGCTCACACCTGTAATCCCAGCACTTTGGGAGGCCAAGGCAGGTGAATCACTTGAGGTCAGGAGTTTGAGATCTGCCTGGGCAACATGGTGAACTCCTGTCTTTACTAAAAATATAAAAATTAGCCGGGTGTGGTGGTGTGTGCCTGTAATCCCAGATATACAGGAGGCTGAAACAGGAGAATTGCTTGAAATGGGGATGTGGAGGTTGCAGTAAGCTGAGAGCATGCCTCTGCACTCCAGCCTGGGTGACAGAGCAAAGAAAGGGAGGAAGGGAGGAAGGGAGGAAGGGAGGGAGGGAGGGAAGGGAGGAAAGGGAGGAAAGGAAGGGAAGAAAGGGAAGGAAAGGAAGAAAGAAAGAGAAAGAGAGAGAGAGAGTGAAAGAAAGAAAGAGGGAAAGGGGAAGAGGGAAAGAGAGAACGAGAGAAAGGGAGAAAGAGAAAGAAAGAGAGAAAAGAAAGAAAAAGAAAGAAAGAGGGAGGGAGGAAGGGGGAAGAAAAAGAAGGCAGGAAGGAAGGAAGGAAGGAAAATATCTCCTACAGCTAATGCCTGATATGCCTTACATTTCCATTTTAACCATATTATTTTCAAAATATTTCTTATTGCTAATGCCTGATATGCCTAATATTCCATTCCATTTTTAGGACAGATACTTCTGTTCTAAATAACATCATTTATGATCATTTAACACAAAAATGGACCAGTTTAGCAAAAAAGTGAAATGAATTGAGGACAATTAAGAGCACAGGCTCCCCTGAGCTTGAATCTTAGAATACAAATCCAGACATTGATAATCTACTATCTCCTTCCTTAGAATAATGCTTTCATCTGGTATCAGTTTCAACTGGTGTTTCTCAATTTTGCATTGTGTTCCTCTTTCTCCATTCCCCTATTTTATTATGAAGGGGTAGACAAAAGAGTGAAATGAAGACATTGGTTGAACATCGGTGGCTCAATCAGAAGCAAAACAAAGATAGCAAGAAACAGGAGAAAGGGGGAAGTCCAATCTCTAGCTGCAAGTTTTATTATGATTTAAGAGAACTTTCCGGATATAAGAAATAAGACTGTTTTAGAAAAACATCTTTTTCCTTGCTCTTAAAACTTTCAAATAATATAATACAATTTTTTCCAAGAGACACTTCATATAAGCTCAGCACAATAAAAACCTCCCAGGCAAAGGAGTCTGCAATCACTATTTTCTAAACTTCGATAATGGGCAATTTAATCAATTCCTGAAATTATACTCCTACAGAGTATTTCTTACAATATAGTAAAATAAAAAGTATCAATGAGAGGAAGAAAAGGAAACCTCTTGTCAGAGAATGTCTTTCAGACCCTGGGAGATAAATGCTTGCATAGCACAAGCTTATGGTAAATGGGAAAAAGAGAACTCATTAAAATATTTTGTTTAATTAAAAACCAAGTTTATTCTGTATATTTCATGAGGACTGGGCTCATGTCTGTCTTGTTCATTGCTGGATCCCCAGTGCCCTGCACAGTGCACAAGACACTGTAGACAATCAATACTATGGGAAAGAGGGAGGAAAAGGCAGAGAGGGAGAGATAGGCAAATAGCTTATTGTTTTAAATTAAAGTGAATAGATAATCACAGAAAATAACACTCCATGTCAATACTGACAATCTAAACATTATTCTTTGTCTGTACTCTTTTCATCAAGCATCTTAACATTTAAGTCATAAGATTATTTTATCTATATCCCCAACACTAAACTCTCTCATCTCACTGAAATCCAACAGTCCTCAAATGACTGTGAAGTACTTATACCAAGGCATGCTCTGCAATTTCATATTAAACACCTTAAAACTAGATTAATCACTATTTTCCTCAACACTTCCCCCTCATTCATCCACACCCAGAAGAGTACCACTCTCAGAATCATCAAAGTTCAAAACATGAACACTGTATCTACTTCCTCATTTTTATCCTTGCTTCTCAATGCCAGCCTGTCATGAAGCTCCATCAGCTCTTCCTTAATGTTTCTTAGGCTCATCTTCCTTACCATACTTATAATCACCTTAGCACAGAGCTTTTTCACACCTCATACCTAAACTCTTACAACAGACTCTAAAGTACTTTCTCTATTTTATTAACTCCTCCACCAAATCAATCTTACTGCCACTCCCTTCATCAGGCCACTCTCCTGATCAAAAAACATCAGTGGCTCTCCCCTGATGACAGAATGAAGTCCAAACTCCTGACCCTGGCATTCAACGTCCTCCATCCAGATACAATCAATCTTTATAAATCTGTCTTCACCAGTCAAAATTCACTTATTGTTGCCTCCTAGCCTTTGCTCTGCTTGTCTCCCCCCTAATCTCCCACACTTTCCTTTCTTATTACCAGGAAACCAACTGAGACTATTCCAGGTAAGTATGATCTATCCCTCTTCTGATCACCTCTAATAAGATCTCTGAGAAATTGTTTTTATATCACTCATTCAACACTTAATGCATATTAATTCACATAATCTTTTTAAAATGTATGATACCATTACATTTTCTAAGTAACCCCAACTGCATTACAAACTTTTCAAGGGTGAGAACAAAATCCTAGGTTTCTCTGCATTCCCACAATACCTAGCACAATGTTTTGTGCAAAGAAAACACTCAGCAAATATTTCCTAATTATTTAAATGTTGTTAAATTTATAGGCAGAAATAAATTTAGGGTATTATCTTCAACCAGAAAAGAGTAGCCATGAAAAAGAACTTAAAATAAATTGGTTTTCTGGGGATGTCTCCTTTTTGCACACACCCTGAACAATAAATTCATCTCATATTTTAAAAGTTCTACGTATTTCCTGGCAAAAAAAGCCTCTAAAAATAATCAATTTATGTTGTCAGAAACATTAAATAAAGATGGATAAATGGATGAGCCAGTGGACAGATGATGGATGGATGGATGGATGGATGTTAGAGAGATGGCTAAAAGACACATAGATAATTTTTACTAGATGCTTAGAAAATACCAGACAGGCATTGTGCTAAGCACTGCTACATGTATTATTTCATTTAGTTCTCAGAGCAACTCTAGAAGTTAAATAATGTCATTATCTCTGTTTCCTGATAAGAAAGCCAAGGCACAAAACTGTTTATTAAAACAATACAAAGTGAAAACTTGCTTAAGGTCATACCTAGTAAATACAGAAGGCAAAATTTCAACTCAGGGTGGTCGAATGCCAGGGCAAATGCCATTAGAATTAAAAGTTTCTGAAATCTAAATTAAATAAATTATTAACTATTTTTAATTATTATCTGAATTATTCTTGACTAATGTATACCATTCCTGTAGATTTTTATTTTTAATATTCTGGTTAGATATTCTAAATACTAATTTAATCAGAGCTTAGTAAAAGGAATTACTCTCTTTTTCTTTTCTGTCTACTTCTAGAGTTTGAGATATTTAATTACCAGTTAACAACTTTAAAAAAGAGAAAGAGAAACGTAGAGCAGGTAATTCTCTAACCAATCCATTTAACTCTCATTCTGGGCAATCTGACAACAAAATTGGTTGAGGAAGTAGTTAAAGCTACTGACACACAAGGCTGGGAGGTTCACTGTAGTTTTTGCACAGTAATTTTCTAACAAATATTTATTGGTTGTTAACTATCCGTGCTTTTCCTAGCATGCTATGTCTGGTTAGCCTAGATGATCAATATTTAATTATATTCTTATATAGACAATTATGAAATAAAATAAGAATGTCACTGATCATTTATTTCAAGGCCGAGAGAAATATGAGATCCAATTTCTACTTTCCAGCTCTGACCAGAGAAACCACATCAGCTATATCAGACACAACTGGAGCTGCTTCACTACAAAAGCTGGTGTTGAGAACAGCCTTGAGAGAAAATGAGATGAGGAGCTTGAACAATATGTATTTAACACACTACCCGTCTAGGGTTGATTTCAGGGAATGCAGAGTAATTTAGATACCCTCTTAAAATATGACTACTATATAACATTACATATATCCTAAATTCTGAGGGAAAGAAATAGAAAAGCCTCTCACATGAGGACATGAATTTTTATAAATTGTAATTGTGAAAGCTGAAGAAAGGTTTTTACCACCAACCCAAATTTCCACATTTTTTTATACACACCAAACAGTCTGGTTTCACAAATAACTAAGGTGCTGCTATCTTGTATTTCTCCCTCTGTACCTCCACTACCTCCTCCCTTTCTTATAGCTGTTTGCTTTAAATTTCTCACTTGAATTTGCTGGAATTATCATAAACAGCTCCAGGAGAACATGAGAATCCAATTGTTTCCATGAATCATCGCACAGAATTGTTTGAGTTATCATTATAAAAGACAAGTATGATGACCCGCTGTCTTGCATACCTAAGGGATTCTTTACCAAGTACATATTTGCACACCTACCAATATACAGAATTTCTGATTTTCCCAAGCTATGGTGTTTGTAATGGGAAAGAATTCTGCATTATTTATCTGGTCCTGTACTTTCTTCTCAGATAACCACCACCTCCACCTCACAATTTTCTAAATTGAGTAGTCAACTTTTACATTTATCATGCCTAATCTATCAGCTTTTACATTTCTTCAAAAGTAATTATTTGCATCCATGGTGCCTAGAACTGAAAAACTACTTGCTACCAGTCTTACCAGGATCTATTGCCAGAAGGAAAAGTACAGTGTAATAGAAAGTTTTAGAGGAAGGATTTAAATCTCATTTACTAGATCTATGAACTTGAGAAGTTACTTAACTCTCTGAGACTCCATGTACCCATCTATCAAATTAGGGACAATACATCTTCCTTGAAAAGTTGTTGCGAAGATTAATTTAATATATGTGCAAATACCTGGTATTTGGCAGTTATGAAACAAATGCTTACTTTCTTTAAAGAAAAACTTCACAGAAAAATAGTTTGACTCAAACAAAAACAAATAAAAATCCTTACAGAAAAAGATTCTAAATTTCTACAAGTCACAATAAATAAAAATTCCAGGGAATATAAGTTTTCCGGACCCAATATACTTGTGACCCAATGCCAAGTGAACCAATGACTAGGACCATGCCAAGAGGATAAAAACCAAGGGGTAAAAATATATATGTTACTGTTTGCCAAAAGAAGTGCAGATGAAAGGGAATCACTTTTTACACAGGAAAGACTAAAGCTTACAGCATCTGCTGCTGAGAACTGTATTCCTATGGACAATAGAGTCCTGAGCTATAGGTACCCATTCAAATCTCCTATTATTAACCTCTTTCCTTGATTTTCAACT